>PVIH01004928.1:0-33049 GCA_004025045.1 Sigmodon hispidus | reverse complement strand
TAAAATATATAGAGAACTCAAAAAACTAGAGCCATAAGACCTAAATAACCCAATTAAAAAATGGGTTTCAGAACTAAAAAGGAAATTCTCAGCAGGAGAATTACAAATGACTTAAAGGCACTTGAGAAAGTGTTCAACATCTTTAGCCATCAGTGAAATGCAGATCAAAACAACTTTGAAATACCATCTTATACCTGCCAGAAAGACAAAGTTTCAAAAAGATGAAGGCCTAAGCTAGTGAGGATGCAAAGCAAGGGAAATACTCCCCCATTGTTGGTGGAAAGGTAAGCTTGTTCTGGAATGCAGTATGACAGTTTTACAAAAAAACTGGTAATCAATCTTCCTAAGAATCCAACAATAACATTATTATGCATATACCTTAGAGATGCACATTTGCACCTCAAATGCATTATCCCAGCTATGTTCATATCAGCATTATCCATAACAGCAAGAACCTGGAAACAATCTAGATGTGCCTCAACTGAAGAATGGATTAACAAATTGTGTTACATCTACACAATGGAGTACCACTCAGCATTAAGAAAAATGATATCCTAAAATGTACAGGCAAAAGAATAGAATTGGAGACTATCCCCCTGATCAACATGTCACAAACACAGAACAATAAGCAGATGATGTTCTCACTCATTAGTCGACTTTACACAAAAACACAGAATACCCAAGCTGCAAACCACAACCATTGAAAAGCTTGGGATCTGGAGCATGATGTACTAGCAAGTTGGATCCCATTCTCTCCAGTGGAGCACCTAACCCAGTCTTAATATTAGGATGAGAAAATCAGACTTGCAAGGAGTGGATACTGAACTAATCTACCTTGGGACTTCTTACCCTCTTTGGGAAGGGGATGAGTGGATAGGGAGAAGAGAAACTGACCAGGAGGGGCTGTAAGTGGTAACAGAGTTTGGACAAGGGCTACACGGATAAAAACTGTGACTTTATTTTATAAAAAAAGTAAAGTAAAATTTTATCTCAAGAAAAGATAAAAAAAATTAAAAAAAAAAAAAAACTGGCAGCAATTTACTGATCCATGCTGGATCCCTGAATGAACAATCTTATTTTTATTTGTGATTTTTACACAGAATCTGTCCATTTAAATTGCAGAGTAAAATTAGAGCTTAATAATCATAGATGTCTGTTTGGTCAAACCTTTCTGAGATCCATTTTTACACCAGCTAAAATTGTCTCAGCTGAAATTGTACTGTTAGTTTTGAAGGCTTCAGAGCCTCAGAGCAGACTCCTGACACTGAAAATTACATATGAATACTTAATAATTCTATTAAATATTTGAACTTTTCCAGTATGTCTTTTTGTGGATAATTTGGGAATAATTACATAAAATATGTACAGACTATTTATTAAAGTGTAGCAAAGGTAGTCTTGATTTTATTTTTTTGTCATGTGCTTTTAGTGCTGATGCTTCTTCTCACCTTTTTTTCTATTTTACCACACCCTTCATTCAATTCTCAAGCATTTTTTTCATCTATCCATCTTTTTATTTAATGATCACCAACTATGAACTTTCTGAACAGGTAGTCAGGATATTAGCCATGGTGAAAATAACAGGTAGCTATTACCATGAAGCCTCCTAGGAATTTGATGTAACAAGGAAATAAAAGAGAACATAAGGAGGGACATAGTTATAACCAATCTCTATTAGCCAGAATAAGGAAACAAATTCAGAAATGTAGCATAACCCCAAACAAGCCTACAATCATCTTAACTATATATTTTCAAACTATATCAAACTTAAGACAGAACTTGTTGGCATTGAGTATAAAGATGAAAGAGGTGACATGGTACAATCTAATTATTTATAACTATGGGCAAATAAAAAAAAAAGAGACAAAATTGAAAACAGTATGCTGAGTAGAATTGACCATTCGAAAGTCAGAAAACAAAGTCACTCCATCTTTCTGAAATAACAGAACAATAAAGTAATGAAGCTGTCTGATGCCTGTCAAGAGCAAGAGTGTTATCAATGGGGAGATTAAGTCATTCCAGATAGAGTTCAAAATCTGTTGAACACTGAATAGCAAGTAATTACCATTATACTATTTTCAAATTGTTGACATTACACTTTTATGTTTTATGTTTATTTTTCCCACGGTAAAAAAAAATGAGAAATACATATCACATTAACACCAATTTTTAAAAGACTGGGCCTTTTGGGATAGGTTAATGAGTAAAAGTGACTGTTGCAGATTTGACAATGTGAGTTTTGTCCTTGGGATCTACATAGTGAAGGAGAGAACCCAATCTTAAAAGTCATCTTCTTACACTAGCATGCCACCTTTCAGTTGTGACACATGCGTTTATACATTCATGATCACACAATAAATAAATATTGGTAATTATAAATAAAGACAAGTAAGTATAATAATATAACACACAAAACAATATTTAGAAAAATACTTTACCTTTTTTGAATGACATAAAAACAAAAATGATAATTCATCAAATTGGCTAAGTAAAGTTTCAAAATTATTATATGTACTACATATAACAATGTCAAACTCATGAGGCAAAATCTTATATATTTAACAAAAAAAGAGTCCAATTTACAATTGGGATCTAAGATACCAACATATCTGTGTCCAGAACTGACAGTTAAAATTTGCAGAAAATCTGCAGGGATATAGAGTTTCACAGCTCTGTCAATAAAATAGCTATGATTGACATCTGGACACTTATTTACTCAATGCCAATAGAACATATCTTCTCAAGGTCATGTGAGAAAACCTTCATTCTAGTTGTAAAATGCACCTCAAAAGCATAAAATAACAGAAATATTGGAAAATATGATCTTAGATTAAAGTTCTCAGAACCAATATAGAAATCAACAGAATAAATCTAGAGAGAGGGTGGTGAAATATGTAGAATTTCAGAGACACAATTTTTCTATCACTGAAATAATTTCAAAAAAGTATAAGTAACATTCTAAAATTTGTAAAAAAAAATGAAATGTATTTCCTATGATTTTTTGCATACACATAGAGTAGTGCTTACAGAAATACTTATAACACTGAATATACAGATGAGAAACCAGAAAGAACTAACAAGAATCTAAATTACCAAATAAAACAAGAGAAATAACGTTAAATCATTAAATCTGTTCCTGGGAAACAAAATAAAAAAAAGGTGGAAACTGAAAGATAGGTAATAGAGATAAATAAAATGGTAGTTACTTAAAATTATATTTTATAAAACTCTAATCAATCTACTCAATAGAGGAAAAGAAAATAAAAAAAAACAGTGACAAATGGCAAAATAGCTAAAGAAAGTAAGACAGAGGAAAGTAGATTAAATGAGGCTAATAGAGAAGGGGAGATTTGAAGGAGGCATATTTCAAGCAGATTCTTAATCCTGGGTAGACATAACCTTAAACTACATACATATAGTACCCAAGGATTAAGAAATCTACACTCAGCCAGACATTTTAGAGATGGAATTTTGGCATGAGTTCTTCAGTAGAGACCACCATTTATCAAGAATCCTTTTGGGAATATCAACCTCTTACATCTAGATCCAACATTGACATCACAATATGTTGCCATTCTTTGAAGTGGCCAAAAGGCCATCCAGGTGTGAGATGTTTTCAGTGGCATGTAGTTCTGGAATGAATGAACATGTAATTCTAGAATAACAGAAATTCTCTGTCAACAATATTTCCTTAAGCATACAGAGTTCATGAGAACCATAGATAATACAACAAATACACCATAGTTTTTGACCAGATTTAGTTTCACAGTGAAAGATTTGCAGTGTACATACACTATAACTAAAAACTCCAGACTTGTAATGACCAAGGTATTATGCAGAGGAAGCGTGCTATACCTGTAATATGACTTTGACTGTAGAGTGTTTTTCTAGCATGAACAAAGCATTGGAGTTTTATCCCAAGCATTACAAAAAGACCAGTGTACTAATGCAAGTGTGCCTATCATTTCAACACAAGGTTGAAGGGTTAAACTCATCTATAAATGACTATGAGGAAATTCTGTGCTACAGAAGACCCTTTCTCAATATAAAATAAAAATAAGTGTATTAGAGTTCTGGGAAATACAGTTAAAGATACGTCTGATAAAATGTATTCAGAAGTAATGTTTAGTCATGGATTAATTTTGCACAGAAGTGACTGAGTCACTAAGTGGGAAATTTCTCATGGCATGTTTTTCCACAAGGAAGTCTCTGACTTTCAGGTATCTATTCTTCTAAAGTACACCTTTCAGTATTTTCAAAAAAAAACTTTCTGTCTTACTGAGCTCTACTGAGTTACCCGGTATCGAAAAAGACTCATGTGATATTTTGCTTGTGCTCTAACAAATGAAGCTTGACTGGAAATTAGAGGACAGAGCTAGCCACCAGTTAATCATAGAGGACAGGCAATGGAAGCACATAACTTTAATCTCAGCACTTGGGAGGAGGAAGAAACACCAAGATTACCCTCAGCTTCATGAGATTGAATCATTCTAAAATAGAAACAGCCATGTGGTGGTGGTGGTGGCTCATACCATTAATCCCAGCACTAGAAACGTAGAGATAGAAATAGAAGACGGGGAGAGAAAAGATCTCAGCCCCTTCAGACTAAACGATGACTGGAGACAAGGTCTTTTCCTTTTATGACCAAGGTGTTGGTGAAATGATAGGTGGCTGTGGCTTACTCCTTTGTCTCATTTTTCAGCATTTACCCTGACATTTGGCTGTTTTTTTTTTTTTTCGAACCAAGTATAATTTATGTGTGTTACAAACTCATGTCAAGACACATATTAGGGATTCAAGTTTATCCAATTATGACCTTAAAAACTCTCACACCCAAATAACAACCAAAAAAAGAGTCACAGGGAATTGATTCTGCAACAAGTGACTGGTTGGTTAGCAGATAAAGTGAAAAGATAGTGTGTCAGACTCAGCATGCTTGTTTGCTTTCTTTTTGTTTTAAGTAAGCCACTGTGGAGAGAACGAACTTTAGTAAGTTGACCTAATGATAAAATGGTCTTCAGAGATTGTAATTCTTCTAAATATATGTCCCCTCACTAGGCATGCAATCAAAGTCAGTAGATGAAATATGGTTGGTGTGTAGGAAAATGAGTGCATTGACAGCAGATAAAGTGACCAAATACAGTTAGAAATATTTTTTTTATTCTACTAACCTATCTCTTCAAAGTCTTTCACAGACATATAAAACTAGGAAAAATTGAGAAATCCACTCTCAGAACACACTGAGTCACTTATTCAACACAGATTAAGGCAAATAATTTTAGTTTAGAGGTCTTGGTTCATATCTGTCTCCAGAATTAATGGACTTGTTATTGCTTCAAGGTCCTGTTCTAATCTTCATTTTGAGGTCATGCTGATACTTTGCTCTTAAACAAAATGAGCATAAAGTTAGTGAGGCCAGTTCCTTTATGCTCTATGTAGAATTCTCCCCCCAACAAAGTGTGTGTGTGTGTGTGTGTGTGTGTGTGTGTGTGTCTGTGTGTGTGTCTGTGTCTGTGTCTGTGTCTGTGTCTGTGTGTATGTCTTTTTGAGACATTTATACATTGGCCTGTAGCTCACAGATTAGTCTGGGCTGGTTTATCAGCAAGTCTCAGCTGTTATGTTTCTGCTTTCCCAGTGCTGGGATGGCATGTGTAGGATACTATACCTCATTTTGCGCATGAGTTCTGAATATTGCACACAACTCTTCTTTCTACTGTAGCAGTCACTTTACTAATGGAACCATCTCCAAGTCTCCATAGTTCTAATTTACAGCTTTCTCTAATCAAGTGTATTTCACTCATGAACTTTCTCATCTTTATCAATACAACTTTTGCAATCTTACCTTAAACTTATGGACTTATTCATTGCAGTTCCAAGCTGACATGAACACTTCAAAATATCATAAAATCCATTTATTATTGAAGATAACACTAATGAGCAAAGTCATTATGATCCTGAATGCAGAATTTTGGTCCTATTCAGAATCTTCTGGGAAAATTGTTATATAAATAACGATGAAGAAGAAAGAAAATTGATAAGCTTGATAAATCTTGAATAGTTTTTTTCTTCTAGCTGGGTACATTTCAACAAAAAATAAGAAATAACATCATGGTCATGCTATAGTTGTTCCAATACATTCATTTCCAAACACCTTCCTGATCTTCAGTGACTTAATTTTCCTTAAAAAAATGAGAAATATTTGTTTGAAGTTTATACTTTATCTTCCAAATGACACTTTCATAAAATAAAAGTACGTACTTTATAGTCCTACAATGTGTTTGTGTTTTCTAGTGTATGTGCATGTGCCATAGTGAATTTGTAGACATCAGAGGACAGCTTACTGGAGTTGGTTCTCTACTTCCACCAGGTTGGTTCCAGCTTCTCATTCCACAATCCTTAGAGAAGCCTCTCCCCCTCACAAAGATTTAGAACCCACTGAAACATTGTGTATAGCTCGCTTGCTGCCAATACCTTTCTCATTCCTGCATTGGAATCAAACAAGCTGGATTCAAGCTTGTTCTAATCTCTTCCTAGCTCTGTTACATATGCTTTCTTCTTCTGTTTAGAGACCATATAATCTATCTGTTTCTGGCCTGATGACTATACTTTCTTTACAGCCTCTGCCATGCATTTGTCCCTTTATCTATTAATTGTATTTATAAATGATCTAATAAACTCCTTACTCGCTAGTAATCAGTCTCAACGTACCTGTTGAACTGCATCCCTCTACAACCTTTAGGAAGCTTGCTTGGAGATAAGTATCCTTAGCTTCTAAGCTAACACTTTGACCTTCATAGGCCCATAACTTCATATTTTTCTAGGCTGTGTTATTTACTCTAATACTGCTTAGTTTATCTGTCCCACACAAAAGTATCAAACACAATATAAAACTTCTCACATATCAAAGCAAACTTTTTGATATTTACAAATCAAAATTATATGTAAATATATTATCATGTTCTATATGCCTCTTATTTATATAAGTTGATTTATTTAGTACAAAACCATCTGAAAAGTAAAAGGCATTAACAAAGATTATATAAGAACATAAATATTCCATATCTCTGTCCTGACATAGAAGCTTGTAAATCTTTTCACATTCTGCCTACAATTTGTTTGTTTTTACATACCATATTTCCTGGCCCCTGGAAAGAAGACAATTGCCTTAGTCCCAAATTCAAGAAAATATTTTAAAATGCGTTCTCATCTAAAGTCCAGCATTTATGTAAACAGTATTGCCTCATGCAGAGTTTTCTTACTGAAAAATATTTATATTTTAACCCTATATTAGGAACAGAGATACTTATTCTTCATTTATACATCAGAACCCTTAAGAGCTAACTATTCAGTGCCATGAAATCAAATTGGAACATACCAAAAGTTAACATAAAAAGTTAGTACATAAAAGAGTGAGCACCTAGCCAATTCTGATTATGTCTTAGTTTAGGGTAACACTAAAAATACAACCAGTTAAGAGAGTTGAAAACATTTGATTTCTAAAAGTAAAAAGATGTATTCATGTGTAAGAACTGTTACTATACATACATGAAGGTCTGAGTATAAATCCTTAGTATACAGTCACCCACAAAAAAAGCCAGATATGTCTATAACCCTGTTAGTCTGTTGGTATAAAAATAGAGACAGAATCATGTCTTGGGCTTGCTGGATGTCAGCCTTTGTAAAAAAAAATAAATAAATAAAAATCTGTTTAAAGGAAATAGGGCAGAAAGTTATACAGCAAGCTACTCAAGGTCCTCCTTTGGCCACCATGCCTGCATTAGTGTATATACTCCAAAAATATATATCAAGTATACAAGCACATGTATTTACACATTGTCTCTGCCTAAAACTGTGCATGTGCTGGAATTTTTTCCCTTGGAGATTAAATATAACCTGGAATTGTAAGCTAAATAGACCCTTTCTCCCACAAGTTGCTTTCATAAGGTATTTTATAGTAACAACACACAATAAAATTTATTATAATGCTAAAATTGGACACATAATTATATAAGATTTGGAATATTTAATTGGAGTATAACTTAGTTGTATATTATAGCTAAATTACTATTTAAGTTAGTGCATAAATATTGTTAGGCCTATAGATAACTATAAAAATTTAAGCATAATTATAGTGACATAAATTAGCAATATAAATTTAAAAGTGTATGTGAGTGTGTGTACATAAGAAGTTCCATTGCATGTATTAAGACAATGTGTATAGATGGGTCTTCATTAGAATATATTTCCTTAAGCTACTGTATAAACACATACATATTTCCTGTTGTATCCCTACCAATAAAGTGAAAACTTCTAATACTGTCTCAACAGAATTATTTGTTATTTTACTTCCTATGTTCATACTATATGTTCTAGTAACCTAGATGAACTTCCTTACTTGTGATATGCCAGCATTTCTTTCTTAGAAGTTAAGAAAGTTCACATTTGTCTTTCAAATCTTATTCTATGATAGACAGTCCTGCTGTTAAAAACTTCAACTAGAAAGATCTAAATTCAACTCACATCTTCCTTTTTATTTCTATATTTAATTTTCTTAAGTATGAGGTGGTTATACATAATTTTATTGAGTTGAGACTGGTGGATATCTAGAAAACCTCTATAAACAAATAGTCCAACAAAAAGAGAAAAGAACTAACTGGTTTCTTTTTGAGGAATATTGAACAAGAAAGGGTTTGGCCTCTTAGAACTGTATTTATTCCATCTTCACAATCTCTCTCTCTCTCTCTCTCTCTCTCTCTCTCTCTCTCTCTCTCTCTCTGCTTCTGTTTCCTAAGTGCTAATATTAAAAGTATACATTAACACTACTCAGCTAAGATTGTTAAGAGGCTCCATTTTTGTAGTTGAGAATATATATATTTGCTGTGAGATGATCTTTCTTTAGGCAATGAATAGTCGTTACTATCATTAGTTAAAAAAGAAACTGTTTTTGGCCTATGGAAAGACAGTTTACAGCAAGACAAAAAATCCAAGCAGAGAAACTGAGTAAGAAGGACAGAGTCTGGGAGAAAGGAGCTAGCTACCAGAGAAGCAAGATGTGAAAGTATCAGTAAGCCACCAGTCATGTGTTAACACATAAATTAAGAGAAATGGTTAATTTAAAATGTAAGAACTAGCTAGTAAGCTAGTAATAGCATGAGAACAAATAGTCTGTAATTAATATTAAACCTCAGAGTGATTGCTATATAAGTGACTACAAGACCATCATGGGGACCAGGAAAGACAGAGAAAAACTGCTGAATATATATATATATTGGATATATAATTAAATCCATCTCATTCTATGTTCTTCAGCTTTGTTCCTGGCACTTGTGGAAATTTGAAGGTAAAATAGCATTTATAGCTCATGCATTTAGACACTTGATCCCCAATTAGAAGTACTGTTTGCAGAGGCTTAGGAAGTATGTTGCAGGAAGTACATCACTGATGGCAGGCTTTAAAAATCCACAGCCTTGCCCTACTTCACTCTGCAGCATGTGCATATATCCACACAGTAATCAAACAGATGCCATTAAAGAAAACATGCTGGGCCAAGAGGCTTGGGATCTTCCTAGTGGCCACCTCCATAGCACCCACCTCTTCCACATCTGCATATTACAGGCTTGTCCCCATGTTTGCTGTATGAAACCCAGCTGGGGACAGGATTCCAGTTTTTTGTTTTGTTTTGTTTTTACTAACTGGCTTCCTGTCAATCTTACCAGTCTCTGCTCTCGTGTCACATGAGCTGATGATTTTTGTAGGACGCCCAGCTGGATGGAGCACTGGTCAGTGCCAGAAGTAAAGCATTGGATATGGCACAGCGGAAAACAGGGTATAGGGTTGAGGATGTCACTCAGTTGACAGAACATTTGCCCAGCATGCACATGGCCCTGCTTTGACCCCCAGCACCATGTAAAGTATGTTTAGAATGCATTCCTGTTATCATAGCACTCAGGAAGTAGAGGCAGGAGGATCAGAAGTTCAATATCATCTTCAACTACAAATGGAGTTCAAGGCCAGCCCGAGTTACAAGAAGAACATGGCTCAAAATATGTCTTCCCTCAGTGATCTCTCATAGCCTTTTGACCACTCAGGACCTTGATAAGGGAGTTTTCTAACACCTGCTACCTGGCCTCAATTGCTCTTTTAAACCACAAGCCCCTCCTTCCAATCTTGTATTCTCAATGCTTGTAAAGCCAGCATCATAAAGATAACACTGCTAAGTTCTTCTCCTAGACACTTACTTAGTGAATCATATTAGCACAGTTTGTGTTCAATGGTTAAGAACAAAAATCTCCTTAGGTTCTCATTTATTTTTTAGAAGCTTAGGTAGGTAGTTTCTTGCCGAGAGGGCATGATTCCCAATGCTCTTATGCAGAGCAAAATGTCTTTCTTAACTATCCTAATCTCCTTGACAGTCAGCCTCCCTTTTAACACAAATTCTGCTTGCAACATTTATTTTCCAATACTCCTTTTCTCTCCTAATTTTACATTTTGTATTTCTTTCTGCACCTCTGGCTGTTTACATTATGAATCTGAATCAAAGAAATCAGCGGTATACTAGTTATACTGTTTCAATATTCTCCCATTCAAGAAGTTAATCTATTTCTTTTAAACTTAGCCTTTAACTAAGTTCTCTGGAATATGCTGAAGGCCACGGTTGGGTCCAAAAGTGGGCTCCCAAAGTTACAGTGCCACTACCAATTGTCTTAAATGTTATTCTGAACTCAGGTAAGACTTCAACTAAAATAAAAGAATAAAAGCTAAAAGATAAACAAAGCCTAAATTCAACATTTCTCAAATCCCAACAAATTTTTTACAGACCTTGAAAGAACAATAGTCAATTTCATTTGGAATAACAGGAAAGCCAGGATTACCAAAGCAATTTTGCTCAACAAAAGAACCTCAGGAGACATCACCATCCCTGACTTTTAAGTTATACTATAGAGCTACAATAATAAAAATAGCCTGATACTGGCATAAAAACAGAATTGTGGGTCAATGAAATTGAATTGAAGATCCTGACATTAACCAACACAACTATGAACAACTGATCTTTGACAAGGATGCTCAAAATATTCAATGGAAAAAAGATAGTATCTTCAACAAATGATGTTGGAATAGCTGGATGGTAGCATGTAGAAAACTGCAAATAGATTCAAACTTATCACCCTGCACAAAAGTCAAATCCAAGTGGATCAAAGACATCAACATAAACACAGCCACACTGAACTTGATAGAAAAAAAGTGGGAAATACCCTCCAACACATTAGCATAGATGATCACTTTCTAAATATAACACCAGTGGCACAGACACAGAGGAAAACAATACATAGGTGGGACCTCTTGAAACTGATAAGCTTCTGTGAAGCCAAAGGTATAAAGACAAAATGGCACCCTACAAAATTGAAAAAGATTTTTACCAACTCTACATGTGACAGAGGACTGATCTCTAAAATATATAGAGAATTCAAGAAACTAGAGCCGAAAGCCCTAAATAATCCAATTAAAATAAGGGGTTTAGAACTAAAAAGGGAATTCTCAGCAGAAGAGTAACAACTGGCTGAAAGGCACTTGAGAAAGTGCTCAACATCTTTAGGAATCAAAAAAATGTAAATCAAAACAACTTTGAGATATCACCTGTAGATATCACCTGAGATACCACCTGTCAGAATGGCTAAGATTAAATACACGAATGACAGCTTATACTGAAAAAAATGCAGAAATAGGTGAACAATCCTCCATTGTTGATGGGAGTGTAAGCTTTTTCAGCTACTCTGGAATGCAATATGGCAGAAAATTGGGAACCCATCTCCCCAAGGATCCAGCAATACCACTATTGGTCATATACCCTAAAGATGCACATTTACATCCCAAAAGCATTAGCTTAACTATGTTCATAGCAACTTTATTTGTAATAGCAAAAACCTGGAAACAACCTAGATGCTCCTCCACTGAAGAATGGATTAACAAACTATGGTACATCTACACAATGGAGTACTACTCAGCAGTAAGAAAAAGTGATATTCTAAAATTCTCAGGCAATTGGATGAATTTGAAGAATATCTTCCTGAGTGAGTTATCACAAACCCAGAAAATTGTGCTCACTCAATTGTGGACTTTAAACAAAAAGCAAAGACTACCCAAGCTGCAAATCAATACTACTGACCAGCTTGGGATCTGAAGCACCTTGGACTGGCACCTTGGATCTCACTCCCCCTAGAGGAAAACCTAACCCAGTATTAATATTAGGATGAGAAAATCAGACTTGCCTGGAATGGATAGTAAACTAATCCACCTTGGGATCTCTTGGTCTTTTAAGGGAAGAGATGAGGGCATAGGAAGAAAAGAGAGTGCCCGGGAGATGTCGGAGGGGGAAGGGGTTTGAATAATGGGATACATGGACAAAAAAATGAGACTTTATTCTATAAAAATACAAAGAACTAAAAAAAAGAAAAAAAAACTTGTGGAGAAACAATTTATTCTTTCTGTAGGTTGCTTCAGGTATAGTAATTCTGACCATGGGCAGAGAAATGTACCACCCATGTCTCCTTTGATACGATGACCCTGTAACAAGTGTAAGTGAGTATACATGACACTGAAAAGTCAACTATTTTCTTTGCCTCAGCAAAGTAGGTAAGTCCCTCCAATTTCCTCACAAGAAAATCTTCCAGATCTTCTAGGTTTGACAGTACAAGACTGACATAGCCCTATAATCATTGAAGATTCATCAAAAGGAATCAATATTAACATGAAGGAATTTTGACTAACTGTACAAAAAGTGAATAAGTATTTTTTTTACTTGATATGAATGCTTCTTTGTCTTTACTTCCTGCTTAATGTGAAAGAATTTTTCTTTCTCAGATGTCTGTGACATTGAAATCTGTCTCAGGACATATGAAATAATTTAGCAACTCTATCATCAACTACTTATAGCCACAAGCAGGCCTCAGTTACTCTCTTCTTTTCATAGGTTTCCTGATTGGTCTACATATAGCCAAAACTAATCAACCAATCAACCAACACATAACCCAAAACTACTTATACTGAGTGAGAGACCTTGAAACACTCACTCCTAAATTGAATTTTTCTCCACTCAGATCTCAAAAACAAAAAATCATGTTGAATAGGTAGAAAAAAATGCAAGAGCCAGAAATATAGGAAGACACACACACACACACACACACACACACACACACACACACACACACACCTCTAAATCAATATAAGGCAGACATTTAGCATAGGGCCTACACAGATTATTTTATTTTTTTTTTTGTGTGTGTGTTTTTAGGGTTATGCTTAGGTTTAGGATTGTGAATTTTAATATTAGGGATTTGGTTAGTTTTATGATTAGGATTAGAATTCTTTGGGTTATGTTTAGTGTTAGGGTTGTTAGGGTTAAGTTTATGGTTAGGGTTAGGATTCTTAGGGTTAGGTATAGGGTTAGGGTACTTAGTGTTAGGGTTAGGGTTAGGGTTCAGGTTAGGATTGTTAATTTTAATATTAGGGATTTTGTTAGGATTATGATTAGGGTTAGAGTTTTTTGGGTTATGGTTAGTGTTAGGGTGAAGGTTAGGGCTAGGTTTATGGTTAGTGTTAGGATTCTTAGGGTTAGGGTTAGGTATAGGGATAGGGTTATGGGTAGGGTTAGGTTTGTTAGGTTTAGGATTAGGGTTGTTAGATTGAATGTTAGGGTTTTGGTTATGTTTATGGTTAGAGTTCTTCCAGTTATTTTATTTTATTTTATTTTATTTTATTTTTATTTGTGTGTGTGTGTGTGTGTTCAGCTTTCCCTCTGAATTTTTTTTCCATCCCTGTATATCCTTATTCAAGGTCCCTTCCCCATACCACCAAATCAGGTCATTTTTTCTTCTCTACAACTCCCCATCCCCTCCCTGGGCAGGCAGCAGATAGTCCTATAGTCCCACTGACCCAATAATGCTTAATTCAGTCTCCACTCCTGGCAAATCCAGTTTTGTCCACCCTCCCTCAAGAGTAAGTCAGGTGTTCCTATAGTTGGAGTGGGATCCAAAGGGTCAGTCCAGGGTGTTTCTGATCGCAAGCTGTTCAGTGGTTGTGGTTTGCAACTTGGGCATGCTTGGCTTTTTTTCTTGTTTGTTTAGAGACCACTAGTGAGTGAGTACATCCCCTGCTTATCTTTCTGAGTTTGTGATAACTCGCTCAGGAGGATATTCTCCAAATCCATTCATTTGCCTACAAATTATAGGATATCATTTTTTCTTACTGCTGAGTAGTATTCCATTGTGTAGATGTACCACAGTTTGTTAATCCATTCTTCAGTTGAGGGACATCTAGATTGTTTCCAGGTTCTTGCTATTACAAATAATGCTGCTATGAACATAGTTGAGCTAATACATTTGAGTGTGAATGTGCCTCTTTAGGGTATACACCCAGAAGTGGTATTGCTGGGTCCTTGGGGAGATTGATTTTCAATTTTCTGAGAAACTGCCATATTGCTTTCCAAAGTGGCTGAACAAGCTTACACTCCCACCAACAATGGAGGAGTGTTCCCCTTGCTCTGCATCCTCTCCAACATAGGCTGTCATCTGTGCCTTTTATCTTTGCCAATCTAACAGGTGTTAGGTGGTATCTCAAAGATGTTTTGATTTGCATTTCTCAGATGGCTAAAGATGATGAGCACTTTTTCAGTTGCCTTTCAGCCATTCGTACTTTCTCTGCTGAGAATTCCCTATTTAGATCTGAACCCCATGTTTTGATTGGGTTATTCATGGTTTTGGGCTCTAGATTCTTGAGCTCTGGTACTGGCATAAAAAGAGACTTGTGGACCAATGGAATAGAATTGAGGATCCAGACATTAACCCAAAAACCTATGAACACCTGATCTTTTGACAAAGAGGCCTAAAACATTCAATGGAAAAAAGATAGTATATTTAACAAATGGTGTTGGCATAGCTGGATGGAAATGTGTAGAAAAATGCAAATAGATCGGAGCTTGTCACCCTGCACAAAACTCAAATCCAAGTGGATCACAGACCTCAACTTAAACCCAGCCACTTTGAACTTGATAGAAAAGAAAGTGGGAAATACACTTCTACAAATTGGCACTGCCAACCACTTCCTAAAGATAACACCAGTGGCACAGACACTAAGACCAACAAACAATAAGTGGTTGTCCTGAAGCTAGGAAGCTTCTGCAAAGCCAAGGACACTGTCAATAGGACAAAACGCCAGCCTACAGAATGGGAAAAGATTTTCACCAACCCTACAAGTGATGGAGGACTGATCTCTAAGATATATAAAGATCCTACACAGATTATTTACAGTAATTTTTATTTGTATACCATAGCCTCCATTTTAGTGTTTCTGTAAGGTTCCTATGTATTCAAAATACTTGTGTGAGGTGTAAACCTTTTCTGTATGCTCTGAATATCATTCTATAAATAAAGGAACTGTTTTGACCTGTGTCCAGTACCATAGGCAGAAATTGAGGTTCAGGTAGAAGGAGGGCAGAGTTGGACAGACTCCATACACCTGACAACAAGGAAACACATAGGAATATAGGTAAGCTATAGGCCATGTGGGAGAACAGAATAATGGAAATGGATTGAATTA
This sequence comes from Sigmodon hispidus, assembly GCA_004025045.1. Lineage (NCBI taxonomy): Eukaryota > Metazoa > Chordata > Mammalia > Rodentia > Cricetidae > Sigmodon > Sigmodon hispidus. The sequence continues at coordinate 17,458 of PVIH01004928.1, read as the reverse complement.
AGATGAAAGTGCTAGCAAGCAATGTGCTGGAGACCTAGGCCAAAGAGAATGAAATTAAAATAAGCATTTGAGTCATTCTGTTGTGGGGGGCATGGCCACAGGCAGATCTGCATCTCTGGCCCATACCAGGTCAGAAATTTTGTGTAACTGATGGTGTTCAACATTGGATCTGAAAACCTACATAAAGCCTGAAAAAGCTTAAAAGGCTTACTAGAGCAGATTAAAAGGAGCTAAATGTGGCTTCTGAATCTTATCTCTGAAGTGAATAGTAGTACAGAGAGAATGCGGTGTCTGGGCTTGAATTTAAAAATGTCAGATCTATGGCAGGCAGCTTAAGGCTAATTACTCAAAATCAGAGGACTCAAACAAGCAACAAGCTGCATGTGATTGATTTAAAGTTTCTGTTTATATTGAACAAAATGGGAACAAATTCATAAGTAGTTTTTTGGTAGCAGCATTTTCTTGGGTCCATTCTGTTTGCTGGCAATGAGTAGAGACATGGCTCCCTGACTCAGCTTTATCAGTAAAAACTGTGGCTCTTTAAGAACTATGTGACACTAAGAACTGAGAGAATAAACATGGCTCCAGCACCTATGCCATGTTGTAAAGCTGCCAAAAGCGACAGAGTCAGCAATCAAAGCAATACTAGAATTTTAAAAGCTCTTTTTGTTGGAAGATGATTGTGGATTTACAATAAAGCAGATTCAGATGAAGAAAAACTTTCGAACAACCAAAATGAGTATGAAAAAGAATACACAGACTGGGAGAAAAAAAAGAAGTAGAAAATGTCTTTTAAAAAGAGAAATAGTGGGATAAAATATAAAAGTCATGTAAAGGTGGCAAATATACAAAGAGTGGGAATTATGGTTATCATTATGTTTTCTTTTAATTTTTTAACTTTTAATGAGCTAACTACAGAGTGACAATTGTTTGCAAAGACTACTAAGTTAAATAAACATATAGATTTTAAAGGTATCTTCACTTAAAAATTTGGGTCTATGGATATATTGCTTTGGAAAAAGGTTTCTGCTTTTGCTTTCGCAGAAGATTTAAACCTGTGGATTATATAGAGGCAAATATTGTTTTATGTGCAAAGGCTATCAGAAAATTCTCTGATGGGAAAGTCATCCTCCAGGATGCCAATGATACAGTCTCAGGACCCCCAAGAGATTGCCAACAACCTTTAATCAGCAGAAAGTAGTAAAAGAAAGAAAGCAATACCCAAATTCCCAAAATAATGTTTATAAACATTTGTTTTTCATTATAAATGCTTAATGATCATAGTCAATCTGTCTGAAAAATGGGGAGAAGACTATGATACAAGAATAATTTAAAAAGAAATGGATTTTGGCTTATTGATACAAATTTAAGGTCAGTTTTATGCTATATGTATTTTTCTACTCTTGTTTAAGATATAATGTTTATGGTGCTGTCTGCACAGTCCCAGTGCACTCTGGAGCAGGGGCAGATAATCTCTGCCTGTCACCATACCCACAACTCCTCCTCAGGGAATTTGCACGGCTACCCACCGCCACCTTGAACTGAGCGAACCAACAACTACAGGGGTCTCTGAAGGACAGACTCAGACCCTGACCAGAGAGGTGACAGGAGGCACACAAACCTGAGTGCCACAACTGACAAGGAGCCATCTAATTGTGAACCACTGAAGGCATGGACAAATGTCAGTGCAAAAAATTACATAATAATACAAAGAACAACATGGTAACTCCAGAAGAGAGTGGCAATCTTACAAATACAAGACCTGAACTGAGCAATGAAGAGGAAACAGAAGGAAGCAAACCCAAAAATTCCTTTTTGATAATCATCAAAGCTCTCAAAGATGATATGAAAACAAGCCTTAAAGAAATAGAAGAAAATAAAAAAACAAAAAAATTGGAAGAGATGAACAAATCTTTGAAAGAAACATGCCAGGAACTAAAAGCTGAAATAAAAGATGAAATAAAAGCTGATTTGAAGCAATAAAAAAGGCACAAAATGAGGCAAAAATGGAAATAGAAAACCTGAAAAAAAAAGCTGGAAGCACAGATACTAGCAAAACAAACAGAGTTCAAGAGATGGAAGATAGAATCTCTGAAGTGGAAGACTCAGTAGCTCAAATAAATGTATCAGTCAAAGAAAACAGTAAACCTAAAAAAGCCATAACTCAAAATGTTCAGGAAATCTGGGACACCATGAAAAGACCTAGTTTGAGAATAACAGGAATAGAAGAAGGAGAAGAATACCAGCTCAAAGGCACAGATAATGTTTTCAATAAAATCATAGAAGAAAACTTTCCTAACCAGAAGAAGGAAATGCCTATAAAGATACAAGAACCTTACAGAACACCAAATAGATATGATCCCAAAAAAAGTCAGCACACCACATTATAATCAAGACACAAAACATACAGAAAAAGAAAAAATTTTAAGATCTGCAAAAGAAAAGGGACAACACACATATAAAAGCAGACCCATCAGAATAATGCCTGACTATTCAATGGAAACAATGAAAGCTAGAAGGGCTTGGTCAGAAGTTATGCAGATGCTAAAAAAGCATGGCTGCCAAACTAAAATACTACCCTGCAAAGTTATCAGTCACCATAGATGGAGTAAACAAGGTAATTCAGGACAAAGTCAGACTGAAAGAATATCTATCTACCAATCCAGCACTACAGAGAGCATTAGAGGGAAAACTCCAACCTAAGAACCACAGATACACCCAAGAAATCACAAACAATAAGTCCACAGAAGAATACCCTAGAGAAAGGAAATACAAACAAGTTGCCACCAAAAATGGCAGGAAATATGAATCAATGGTCACTAATTTCCCTTAATATCAATGGTCTCAACTCTCCTATAAAACATCAAACACTAACAAGATGGATACAAACAGAAGCCATCCTTCTGTTGCCTACAAGAAACACACCTCAACTGCAAAGACAGACACAGGCTTAGAATAAAGGGTCAGGAAAAGATTTTCCAGTCAAACGGTCCTAAGCAAAAAACAGGGGTTGCAATCCTAATATCTAACAAAGTAGACTTTAAGCTAAAAGCAATTAAAAGGGACCAAGATGGTCACTACTTATTCATCACAGAAAAATTGCTCAAGAGGAAATTTCAATCTTAAATATTTATGCCCCTAATATAAGGGCACCTACTTACGTAAAAGAAACACTGCTAAAGCTCGAATCCCACATCAATTCTTACACCCTAATAGTGGGAGACTTCAATACCCCACTTTCAACCCTGGATAGATGAATCAGACAGAGCCTCAACATTGAAATAAGGAGATTAAATGAGGTTATGATGCAAATGGATTTCATAGATATCTACAGATCCTTCCACTCAAAGGCAAAGGAATATACATATTTCTCAGATCCTCATGTAGCTTTCTCCAAAACTGACCACACAATTGGTCATAAAGCAAATATCAACAGAAACAAAAAAATGGAAATAATCCCTTGTAACATATTGGACCATCAGGGACTAAAGTCAGAGTTCAACAACATCAAAACCCAAAGAATGCCTACCAACTCATGGAAACTAAACATCACTCAGCTGAACCATCTCTTGGTCAAGGAAGAAATTAAGGAAGAAATCAAAGTCTTCCTAGAATTCAATGAAAATGAGTCTACCACATATCCAAACTTGTGAGACACAATGAAAGCAGTCTTAAGAGGAAAATTCATAGCACTAGATGCCTATATGAAAAACCTTGAGAAATCCCACACTAGAGACCTAACAGTGCAGCTGAAAGCCTTAGAACAATTAGAAGCGAACTCACCTAGAAGGAGTAGACTTCAGGAAATAATCAAATTAGAGCTGAAATCAATACAATTGAAACAAAAAGAACAATACAAAGAATCAACGAATCTAAGAGTTGGTTCTTTGGAAAGTTAACAAGATAGATAAGTCCTTAGCCAAACTAATCAAAAAACAGAGAGAGAGTGTCCAAATCAACAAAATCAGAAATGAAAAGTGGGACATAACAACAGACCCCCAGGAAATACAGAGAATTATCAGGTCATATTTTGAAAATCTGTATTCCACAAAAATGGAAAACCTAGAAGAAATGGACAGCTTTCTGGACAGGTACCCTCTACCAAAATAAAATGAAGATCAGATTAATTACCTAAACAGCCCTATAACCCTTTAGGAAATTAAAGCTGTCATTAAAAACCTCCCCAAAAATAAAAGCCCTGGTCCAGATGGTTTCAGTGCCGAATTCTACCAGACATTTAAAGAAGAAATACTATTGTTACTCCTCAAACAATTTCACACAGTAGAAACTGAAGGAATATTGCCAAATTCCTTTTATGAGGTCACAATCACCCTAATACCCAAGCCACGCAAAGACACAACAAAGAAGGAGAATTAAAGACCAATTTCCCTCATGAATATTGATGCGAAAATTCTCATCAAAATTTTGGCAAACCGTATACAACAATGCATAAAAGATATCATCCACTATGACCAAGTAGGCTTCATTCCAGAAATGCAAGGCTGGTTTAACATACAAAAAATTGTAAATGTTGTCCATCATATAAACAAACTAAAGGAACAAAACCACATGATCATATCCTTAGATGTGGAAAAAGCCTTTGACAAAATCCAACACTCCTTTATGTTTAAGGCCCTTGAGAGATCAGGAATACAGAGAGAATACCTGAATATAATTAAGGCGATTTACAAGAAGCCGACAGCCAGTGTCAAACTTAATGGATAAAAACTCAAAGCAATCCCACTAAAGTCAGAAACTAGACAAGGATGTCCTCTCTCCCATTTTCTATTCAATATAGTTCTCGAAGTTTTAGATAAAGCAATAAGGGGATAAAAAGAGATTAAGGGCATACAATTTGGAAAAGAAGAAGTGAAGTTATCTCTATTTGCAGATGATATGATTGTATACATAAGTGACACACTAAATTCTTCCAAGGAACTGCTACAGCTGATAAACACCTTCAGCAATGTAGCAGGATAAACAAGATAAACTCAAAGAAATCAGTAGTATTCCTTCTATACACTAAAGATAGAGGAGCTGAAAAAGAAATAAGGGAAACATTACACTTCATATTAGCTGCAAATAGTATTAAATACCTTGGAGTAACTATATCCAAAGAAGTAACAGACCTATTTGACAAAAATTTTAAATCATTCAAGAAAGAAATTGAAGAGGATATCAGAAAATGGAAAGCTCTCCCATGTTCCTGGATTGGTAGGATCAACATAGTAAAAATGTCAATTCTACCAAAGGCAATCTACAGATTCAATGCACTGCCTATCAAAATCCCAACACAATATTTTTTGGACCTTGAAAGAACAATATTCAATTTCATTTGGAATAACAGGAAATCCAGGATTGCCAAAACAATTTTACTCAGCAAAAGAAGCTCAGGAGGTACCACCATCCCTGACTTCAAGCTATACTATAGAGCTACAGTAATAAAAACAGCCTGGTACTGGCAGAAAAACAGACTTGTGGACCAATGGAATAGATTTGAGGATCCAGACATTAACCCAAAAACCTATGAACACCTGATCTTTGACAAAGAGGCCCAAAACATTCAATGGAAAAAATATAGTATATTTAACAAATGGTGTTGGCATAGCTGGATGGAAGTATATAGAAAAATGCAAATAGATCTGAGACTGTCACCCTGCACAAAACTCAAATCCAAGTGGATCAAAGACCTCAACTTAAACCCAACCACTTTGAACTTGATAGAAAAGAAAGTGGGAAATACACTTCTACAAATTGGCACAGGCCACCACTTCCTAAATATAACACCAGCGGCACAGGCACTAAGACCAACAACAATCAATAAGTGGGATCTCCTGAAGCTGGGAAACTTCTGCAAAGCTAAGGACACTGTCAATAGGACAAAATGCCAGTCTACAGAATGGGAAAAGATTTTCAACAACCCTACAAGTGATAGAGGATTGATCTCTAAAGTATATAAAGAGCTAAAGAATTTAGAGCCCAAAACCTTGAATAACCCTATCAAAAAATGGGGTACAGATCTAAAAAGGGAATTCTCAGCAGAGGAGCTATGAATGGCTGAAAAGCACCTGAAAAAGTGCTCATCATCTTTAGCCATCAGAGAAATCCAAATCAAAACATCTTTGAGATACCACCTAACACCTGTTAGAGTGGCTAAGATAAAAGGCACAGATGACAGCCTATGTTGGAGAGGATGCGGAGCAAGGGGAACACTCCTCCATTGTTGGTGGGAGTGTAAGCTTGTTCAGCCACTTTGGAATGCAATATGGAGGTTTCACAGAAAATTGAGAATCAATCTCCCCAAGGACCCAGCAATACCACTTCTGGGTGTATACCCTAAAGTGGCACATTCACACTCCAATGGTATTAGCTCAACTATGTTCATAGCAGCATTATTTGTAATAGCAAGAACCTGGAAACAACCTAGATGTCCCTCAACTGAAGAATAGATTAACAAACTGTGGTACATCTACACAATGGAATACTACTCAGCAGTAAGAAAAAAATGATATCCTAAAATTTGCAGGCAAATGAATGGATCTGGAGAATATCCTCCTGAGCGAGTTATCACAAACTCAGAAAGATAAGCAGGGAATGTACTCACTCATTAGTGCTCTCTAAACAAACAAACAAGAAAAAAAGCCAAGCATGCCCAAGTTGCAAAGCACAACCACTGAACAGCTTGGGATCAGAAACACCCTGGACTGACCCTTCGAACCCCACTCCAGCTATAGGAACACCAGACTCATTCTTGAGGGAGTGGGACAAAACTGGATTTGGCCAGGAGTGGAGTCTGATCCAAGCATTATTGGGTCAGTGGGACCATAGGACTGTCTGCTCCCTGTGCAGGGAGGGGATGGGGAGTTGCAGAGAAGAAAAATGACCAGATGTGGTGGGAGGGGGAAGGGACCTTGAATAAGGATATACAGGGATGGAAAAAAAAATTCAGTGGGAATGCTGAACACAAAGTAAATATATGTGTAGCATTCTAATTTGCATTACCACCCTTGATAAGCCATGCTTATGATTCTTATCCTCTTTATAGTTATTGTTAACTCTTCCGCATTTTAAATTCTTTTTACTGTTTTTTTGATAAATACAAAATAAAGAAGGAAAGAAAAAGAATGATATTATTTAATTTTCATTAAGTTAGTGATTTTCAAATTTTTGTAGGTTATTCATAATTTAGTTCAGTTGTTATGGAAAAACATGTTTTGAATGATTTCAAACATTTAAGTTTATTAAGACTGAACTTATGTCCTAGCATATTGACCACACTTTTGTAAATACATGTAGGTTCCTATTTTTTGACTGAGTGAAAATATTACATATATATACACACACACATAGAATAGTGTTTTCTATCTTATTACTGAAAAAGCAATATCAAAGCTTCTAATCAAAGAATTTTTGAATTTGTTATTTTACTTTTTAAAATTACTTCAAAAGTATATCTGAATATACATCTTTAATACTTCTTCATAGTACATGGAACTTTTTAAAAAATTGACATTTTAATGCTATGGACAAGTTTTCTTACGTTGCTGCTTTTATGGTATATATTTTTCAATGTATTTGTACTTTTCAATAAAATTGTTATTCTTTTATGTAATATATGAAAAAAAGATATAATGTTTATAAAACTCATTTACAATTGCAATGTGTAATTAAGAAATACAGATCGAAAGCCATTTTTGATATCCAAATTTATAATCATGTTTGTTAGGTTTTTGTAAGTATACAAAATATATTTCAATTAGATAGGTTATTTTCAAACACTTCTAAGACCTACATAATATGGCATTTAAAATGATTTTTAGGTTATTTTTCTTTTTCTATTATGAATAAAATTCATATTTTTTATCCATGTATATCCTTGTTCAAGCTCCCTTCCCTCTCCCATCCTTAAAATATTCAAAAAATTTAGTCTTTTTTGGACAGAGAGACAGGTATGCTACTGGCAGCAACAATGTACCTTAAGATTATGATGGGCATTGAAGAAACTTAATGTGGAATTTACTCTGTGGCAACAGTTAGCCATTGGACAGTAAAATGTCCTTGTATTGACTGCTTGATAGTATACTGTATAGACTGGGCATGCAGGTTTCATACAAAAGTGACATCTGAACTTTGGTAGAACAAGCTAAGATAGTCCTTCATGTTCTTGTTTTACAGAGAAAATTGACAGACATCCTTTAGGACACAAGGAGAAACAACTGACAGACTCTGCCTGATTCCCTGAATCACAGAAAGGTATGCCAGAGACTCTGGGCCTATAGGCTAAAGATTTATGCCCCAACGTTGCAAAGGAAACTTGGGAGACTCTCCAGGCAGACAGATGTCATCTCTGTCAATGTTTTTTTTTTTTTTCATTTTTTAAGTTGCTTGTACCTTCTGTTTACTTTGCGTAACATATTCTTTTGTGGTCTTTAATGTAGTTGATTTGAAAACTATAGGTATAGTTTTTCTTAGATATTTTAAATGGTATATTAGATAGGAAACTGTAGACTCACAAGGATAAAGAAACAATAGAAAATTTTCTTTACTTTTGTTAAATACAAATAGACTAGATATTGTAATTACAATTTTTTCCCTATAGCTGTTTTGTTATATGTAATTTTGCTATACTAAAATTGAAACCTTCTTTTTTTGATTAGACAAAAAAGAGGAAGTGTGGTGGGAATGATCATTTCTTTGCTGAGAATATTATTCTGTTAATAAAGAAAATGTTTGGCCTGTGTCTGGCAGTATAGGTAGGCAAGGAAATTGAGGTGTATGTAAGTGGAAGGCAGAGTCACACAGACTCCATTCTGCCAGCAAAGAAGAAGCATGTAGGAATATGGGTGAGCTATGGGCTATGGGCAAATGGCAGAACAAATTAATTAAAATGGGTTAAATTAAGATGAAAAAGCTATCTATCAATGTGCCTGAGACATAGTCCAATCAGGATGAAATTAATATAAGCCTCTGAGTCATTTTCTGGGGAAAAAGCAGCTGCCGGCAGGTCTGAAACTCTGGATTATATGGGGTCAGAAATCTCACATAACACTTGTGCCTACTTCTTGGGCTCTTTTTCTTCTGTTTATCTTATCCAATTATGATGTTATAATGTTTGTTTCATCTTATTATGTTTCATTTTATTATATTTTATTAGTATTCATTATAACCCTGTTTTCTAGTGAGACAAAAAGATGTATCTATTTAGGAGAAAAGGTATAAAAGTTCTGGGAGAAAGTTGCAAAGAGAAAACTATAATCAGGATACATTATATGACAAGAATACCCATTTTTAATAAAAGTAAAAAAAATTCTAGCTTTACAGTAACTTTGGTTACAAAGGATAGACATATTGCTTACAGATGGTTGATTTGAGTCTGAGAGATTTAAAGAAAAGTTGAAATAACCTGAATCTCTTAAACTATAAAGTTTGAAACATAAAGCTCAATTACCCACCAACCTAATTGTTTTTAAGAATGAAAGGCAGGCATAGAGCAGTAAGTAATTTAAGAAGCAGGTTTCCAACAAAATGCAAACTCAAACACCCTTGCTGTTTTAAAAGACATAAAGCATTACATTTTGCTTTTCTTTCATATCCTGATGATAATTTAATAAAGACATGCCTTTTCAATGATTACTCTTAGTAATCAAACACTTTTGTTTTGTGAAAAATAAGTAGATGTTTGTAGAATGAAAACAGTCAGAAGTTTAAAGATTATGATGGCTGGATGTTTTCAGAATATGAGGAAAAAATAAAAGATGTATCCTAGTTATTAAGAATCTTTGAAAATGACTTAAAATCTGTAAAAAAATAAAATTTAAAGATAATTAAATATTAAAATTTAAAATTCTAAACCTAACACATCTATGTAAAATCAATAGAGTTGTCATAAGTGATCAATCTAATTTCAGTAACAGTTAAAAGCACAGGCTACTAAAACTTTAAAAGTACCTAAAATTATCAGTCAATTTTATTTGGTCATGCACCTTCAAAATATAGAGTGAAATGCTATTTTTCTTATTTTTTTTAGAAGCATTTCTTTCCGATCTATAGCTAACTAGTCTGTTTGAATTATTAGTGGAAGGACAATTAGGAAAATAAAATCTTCTTGATTTATAACAGCACCATCTTTTGTGCCTTCAAGCTCTTCTTCTCATTTGTTGTATTTCCTGTCTTATTGTACATAATGTTAATAACTTTTCAGGCTTTAGTTTTGCTATAGATTAAAACCTTGAGTTTTCTTAGACTCTTTCCTAAAATATGTTGCCTGCTTTCTCTACAATGAGGACTTCAAATTATCAGATTGAAAATGGCAATGGTCCTACTTATATGAATAAACTTGTATAAATTTTTGTGAATTTTAGAAAGTTTACATAAACTTCAGAGAATTGAGATTTCGATACATTTGCCAATTCAAAATGGGCTCCATATACCTTGTCTGTTAAGTAATCCTGTCAGTAAACAAGGCAAATCTTAAAGCTTATTATCTCCCATCTACCTCCTGTTTCTGAGAATGGGCTGCTTTCTTTTTAATAATGAGGAGTATTGGTGCTCCTTTCTATCTTCCCAGTGATTAGGATCACATAATGTTCCTGATGTTTCAAATATACATCCAAAATAAAGATCTCCTTAAATCCCTTAACTGTACTTTGTCTATACCTACTGTATTAGTTACTTTGTTGTTACTATGATAAAACACCACAATAAAAGACAACTTAAAAGAGAGTTATTTTAACTCATTATAATTTATTACAGTTGTTATATATTGTTAATTTTGTGTGAATGAATAAAATAACTGAAGACACAGTACAGTAGTTATTTTTTTTAGTGCAGTGACAAAATTTCTGCTAAAAGCACAAAGGCAGGAAAAATTTACTTTGGTTTATAGTTCAATTGTATAATCTATTACGGTGAAAAATCTCTGGCAGTAGAGATTTGATCCATCTAGATTGTTTCAGTCTACATTTAGAAACCAGAGAGTAGTGGATTCTTGACTAAATTTCTATATTTTTTTCAATATGGATCACCATCTCATGAGTTTAGTCCACATACTTGATTTGCCTTCTCACTTTAAATAACCCAGTCTATGAATTCTGTTAGAAGCATGTCCAGAAATTTATCTTCTGGATAATTCTAAATCCCTACAAAATTGGCAACTAATAGTAACTACCACATTTTGATTGTAAATTGCTGATCACATAAAAAGTTCATCAAAATTTTTCCATTATTTGTAAAGTCTATAATTTTCAAATAGCTCTTTTATTTTGGTATTTTTCAAATAATTTGTTAATATTAAAATTTTATTTTTAATTTGTTATTAGTTCTATATGTAACTACATGTGTTTATGTACACATGAGTTTGAGTTTTTTCATTGAAAAAGCTTTTTTTTTTTTCATATATACTACTGTTAACTCCTCCCAATCCTGAAGTTTCTTCACTTATAGTTTCTGATTCAGTGAGCTTTCAATAGCTCCAGTAATCCATTTCTGTGGGTCTCCTCCTCATGATCCTTACCCTTTTTGTCATCTCCTCTCTTCTCTTTCTCTATCTCTAGGTAAACCAGGAACTTCACTTGGTACTTAGCTATGGATCCCTAGTTCTGCCTCCATACATTGCAAGATAAAGTTTCTGTAATAAAACTTACAGTGGTCATTCATTTAATTATAAGAGAAATTCTGTTTAGGCACCCCCTATGTTATTGCTTGGAGTCTTAGCCAGGGGAATTTTGTGGTTTTTTGGAGGTGTTGTTTGCACCAAGTTTTTTCAAGCCCCAAAGTGGCTCCTCCTATCAAGATATCCATTTCTTTTTTCTTCCTCCCTTTTTCTCTTCTCACTCACCTATCTCCTTCTCTTGTAATTTGTTTACATTTCTCCTTGCTCACTCCGCATTAGAATCTCAGTTTATTCAGATCTTCTCTGTTTTGCCTTTCGAGGGGGGTGCTTGGATGTCTCTCTTTAGTTTTTCCTGTTACCAAGCTATTCAGGGGTTATGGTCTGCAGCCTGAAATTTTTTTGCTTTATGTCTAAAATCCAATCATGAGTCAGTACATACCATGTCTATTTTTTGAGGTCTGTGTTATCTTACTCAGGATTAGAATCGAGTATGAGTGCTTAACTCATGATGGCTAAATACATTGAATTTCCTAAAAGTATTGTCTTCTGCATGGGGAGTATAATTTTTTAATGGCTGAGTCATTACTTCAGGATCTTAACTTGCATCTTGCTTGATGCAATATGTCCTTGGTTTCTATAAATTCTTTTTTATTATTTAGAATTTTAATAACATTGATTCTAATTATTTTATTTTTCTTTCAGTGTTACTACAGAAAAATACAAGATAGAAACTGCTTTCTCTGAATATTAAGCATTATTATAATTGGGGCAAAAATAACATACAGAGAATATAGTCATTTCTTTATTTGCTTTGGGCTCTTCTCTGTGATCATAGCTTTAGTCTAGCAGTTATTATGCTTCCCATTGCTTGGTGATTGTCAGCTCATGAAGAGACATTTTTTTAATGTACTCTGGAATCTATATGTGTATAAATGCTATATTGCAATGTTTCAAAAAACTCTAAGTGTCCAAGGAATTAGATGTTACATTGTGAGTTATGAGTCAGTTCAGTTGACCAAGTGTGATAGCATCTTAAGAAATTCCTTTTTAATATTATAACCTGATAATTCATAAAAAAACAATAAAATTTGTCAAATCCCTCTTCATGTTCTAAACTAGCCCATCTCTTGAAAGTCAGTGCCTTCCTGAATCACACACTTTGGAAAGCCTTATTACATAAAATGAGTTTCTGTCCTATCAGTCTGCCAGTCTTCAGGTCTTAACAACAGGGCACAAAACATGCTTCCCAAAGTCATCATAGTTCCAGCTACAAGTAAGCAAGCAGGACACTGCAGACAAACCAGAACCTGACCATCACCTTTTTACTCTTCCACATTATATCCTGTAGCAGGATTAGGTTCATAATGTAAATTTTTTTCTGCCTATGTATTTAATAAAAGCTGATTGGCCTAGGAAAACAGGAAGTATGGGTGGGGCTGAGTCTAAGAAAACTCAGGAACACCTCAGGGCAGACACAAATTCCAGACAATACAGATGCCTGAACGCTGCCTCAGACATGATGAAGAGAGAACAGCAGACACAGAGGAAAAAAGCTGAAAAAATAGTTAAGTTAGTCAAAAAAAACACTAAAATCATAAATGATATAACACAACTTCTAGAAAATATGGAACTCTAAGAAAAGACCAAATCTGAGAATAATAGAAGTATAAGGGAAAAAATCCACTTCAAAGGCACAGAAAGTGTTTTCAACTGAATTATAAACCTTTTTCAACCTAAAAAATTAAATGCCTATGAAGATACAAGAAGCTTATAGAACAAGAAATAAATAAGACACCTTCTAAAGAAAGTCCACTCACATCATAATAAGTCAAACACTAATGCACAGAATTAAGAAAGAATTTAAAAGGTGCAAAGAAAAAGGTCCAGTAACTTAAAAAGGCATAACTATCAGAATGACACCAGACTTCAAAAAACAAAACACAAAAAAAAGAATATGGAAGCCAGAAAGTCCTGGATAGATATAATATAGACACTAAGAGATGATGGATTCCAGTGCAGACTATTATACCCTGCAAATCTCTCAATAATCATAATGGAGTAAAAAACATAATTCATGACAAAACTAGATGCAAACAATACCTGTCTAGAAATCCAGCCCTACCAAAAGTACTAGATGGAAAACTTCAACATAACAAAATTAGATGTATCCACAAAAACACAATAAAATTCCACAGCAGAAAAGCCTGTCTCCAAAACAAATACATACACACACACACACAAATAATAGAAATTAAGAATCACTGGTAATTAATTTCTTAATGCCAATGTTCTCAAATCACTCAAAAAATATAGCTAACAGAATGTATATTAAAACAGGATTTATTCTTTCACTGCATATAAAGAGCAAAGCTCAACTACAAAGAAAGATATTACATCAGATTAAAAGGTTGGGGAAAATCTTTTCAATAAAATGGACATAAGAAAGCTGATTTAGCTTGTTTTTCTAATATTTAGCAAAGTAAACTTTAAAATAAAATCAATCAAAAAGATCTGGAAGGTCATTACAAATTCATCTCTGGAAAATTTCATCAGGATAATATTCCAATCCTGAACATTTATGTCCCCAATACAAAGAAATCCACATATGTAAAAAATACATTACTAAATCTTAAATAACATTTTAAATTCCAAGCACTGATAATAGAAAACCTTAACACTCCACCCTCAACAATGGGCAATTCTCTTAGGTAGAAATTTAGCAGAGAAATAAGGAACATAAGAGATGTTTGACTCAAATGGACTTAATAGATATATACATATAAAACTTTTCACCCAAACACATCAAACCTCTAAAATTGACCACTTACTAAGTCATAAATTAAATACAAATAAATACAAACTATGGGAATAACCCTTTGTATTCTATCAAACCACCATGACCTAAAGGTAGAACTCAGCAACATTACAACTACAGAAAGCTTACAAACTCACAAAAACTCAACAACTCTCAACTAAACACTTATGGGTGAAGATAAAATTTTAAAAAAAAAGACTTCTGAGAATTAAATAAATTTTAATCCAGCATATACCTAAATTAAATAGATAGAATAAAAACAGTTCTAACAGAAAAGTTCATTGCTCTAAGTGCTGGCATGAAATAATCAAAGAAATCTCACTCAAGTGACTTAACAGCATACTTGAAATTTCTAGAACAAAAAAAGGGAAACTCTTCTGAAAGGAGTAGAAGGCAGGAAATAATGAAAGCTTATCTGTTGTCTAGTCTCTTCATAAAAGCAATGTATACAGCTAGTCTTAAGTCCTGGCTGGAGTAGTCTGTGAAATTGGTTCAACTCAGATAGCTCCCTATAAATTGTCCTGCACAGTTTATAGACAAAATCTTATCTTTGGTTGGTATTTGTCAACTTAGGGACTTTGTAATAGACCATGTGAAATCATCATTGAGGGGCCGCATCTTCCACTTGGATACTTTATGCAATTAGGAATTTGGATGAATAATTGCAGAAAAGTGATAACAAATTAAAACCCAACACAATGTACAGAAAACTAAATATGTAATATTTATTCAGTATAGGATTAGTAACAATAAAATAGTCCTTTATTTTAAGTTATTTTTATGTTCTTCTGATGGAACTTCTGATATGAATCAGATTAAAAATTTTTATAACAAGTAGGCTGGTGTTTAAAGAAGGAGAGTCATGCTTGAATCTAAAGCCAGCTTTAAATTGTAACTGAACTTGAACTTCAATTTGTATGTTTTTCAGATTTTTATACATAGAGGTTAAAAAATGAGATTTTATCTTGTAGAGTATATCAGAACAATAGATCTAATATTCTTTACTTGTAAATTTTTCTGGACAGCCTTCCTTCTGCTTTCAAAATCTAGATGTGCATGGACTTTTAATTTCATAAAGATGGGTAGTTATAGTTTTCTTTAAAGACAAAAACAAAAACCTTCTCTAACCTTTTGTTTTTCTTACAACTTAAAGAATTTTATTAAGAATAGATGAGCCATCAATTCTTACTTTTATGAAATTTCTCTGGGTTTACATCGAGTCTTTCTCAATTTTAATTGTATCTATAACTTTTCTTTACCTGTGGAAACAAAAGCAAAAGCCAATGTAGCTTATATTCTAGCTTCCATTTTCAGATTAGTTCCACTTTGAGGTACACAAGTTCATTTAGCTCAGCTGTTTTTTGTATAGTCTAATGCCTTTTAGCAGCTGTTGTTCTTTTCTTATTAGCATTGAGAAAAGTCCACATTAATAAAGCATACGTAGTCTATTTCTAGGGAGTCTTTGTTAATTCTTTCTGTTTATTTAGCACATCCCTTAAAGTTTGATTTGAACTCTCTGTAAATGTTTGCTCTATAGAATTGGGTGGTATTTCTGTATGATGTTTTATATTCTATTAAGCAAAAAAATATTTTATTTTACTAGAAACATATGCTGAAGCATTGCCATACTTTATTTATACAATTATTCCCATGATGGCCAAAAATTCCAGTAAATTTGTGATTACAGAATCAACCATTCCTAAACACAAAACAGTTTCCCATTGAAAACCTGAAAACATATCTATTGTATGGTGTACAAACCTTAATTTTTCAAATTCTGTAAAATAAAATACATCCATCTACCAGGTATTATTTCTACATATATATTTAAAATTACTTCCTGCTGGAAATGAAGTTTGCTTTTAGAAGAAACAAATGGGACAGCATTATACAATTTTTTGGCTTTTTCCCAATTGATAGAGAAATCTTTTTTTAATACTTTGCTGTTGATGTGACTTTTAAAAATGAAACTCTGAGGCCTTTAGCACATTTCATATTAATAATTTGCCAATTTCATTATTACGTTGTGTAGTGGGGAAATAATGGATAGTACAGGTATGGGAGGGGCATGGTCTGCGGAGACAAGATGGAAGCGGAGCTCGGAGGCACGTCGAGGAGGCGGGTCTTCCGGTCCCTTGGTGCGGTGACACGGCGGGTCCGTATGGGTCGGTATGGCGGCGGCTGGGCTCGTTGCTAAAACTTCCTTTTGTAAGGAATTCTAACAAAATAAACCTTAATTAATACATACCTCTTGGTGACGGGTTTTTACCGCGATAATTGGCACCTGAATGTGGGGCTAATTGCCCAGACCTGCCGGTTCGCACACATGGACAGAGCTAGTCTGACCCCCACCGGATTCTGCGCCCACGCACACTGCACGCTTTGGCCACCATCTGCGTGCACAAGTGTTCGGTACAGCAGCCAGGAGGGAATCTGCGTGCAGAAGAGCTCCTGAGACCCAGTTCTGAGGGTGCACGCCTGGTAGGATTTGTGGAGGCATTTGGCAGAGAACCTCTGAGCTGAATCACCACCCCGTTTCAAGCACCATTGCTGCTGCACTACGTCATCTGCTGACCGTAAGTCCTCATTACATCTGAGTAAGGCAAATTTTTTTTTCTTTCTTCTAAAATGTCCGATCAGATAAATGTTCACAATTTTACTCACTTTTTCACAATGGTGATAGAGGATTATTTTCAGGATTACGCATTTGGAGGTTATCTCCACCCAGGAGTCCTTTTGCTTTTCTGTGTGATAATATATTTCTTACCTACTTATTTTAAGGGATTTCAGCATAGAGAGTATGAAGCTAAGCTGTCTGACATGGATGAACGTTTTAAGACATTCCAGAAACTCATTGTTTCCATGGAAGAGAGGTCTACTTTGATCACAGAGGAATTTAGAGCTCACATTGATGAGAATTTTAGAAAATTGGATGCGAAATTTAAAACAATGGATGAAAATTTTAGGATAATGGATGGAAACTCTAGGAAATTTGAACAGAAAACAGTGGAAAGGGTAGATGTGGAATCTGG
>PVIH01004927.1:10850-125315 GCA_004025045.1 Sigmodon hispidus | reverse complement strand
TCCAGGATAGCCGAAACAATCTTACTCAACCAAAGAACCTCAAGAGGTATCACCATCCCTGATTTCAAGCTATACTATAGAGCTACAGTAATAAAAACAGCCTGGTACTGGCATAAAACAGACTTGTGGATCAATGGAATAGAATTGAGGATCCAGACATTAACCCAAAAACCTATGAACACCTGATCTTTGACAAAGAGACCCAAAACATTCATTGCAAAAAAGATAGTATCTTTACCAAATTGTGTTGGCATAGCTGGATGGAAGTGTGCAGAAAAATGCAAATAGTTCCGAGCCTGTCACCCTGCACAAAACTCAAATCCAAGTGGATCAAAGATCTCAACTTAAACTCAACCACTTTGAACTTGATAGAAAAGAAAGTGCGAAATATACTTCTACAAATTGGCACAGGCGACCATTTCCTAAATATAACACCAGTGGCACAGACACTAAGACCAACAATCAATAAGTGGGATCTCCTGAAGCTAGGAAGTTTCTGCAAGGCCAAGGACACTGTCAATAGGACAAAACGCCAGCCTACAGAATGGGAAAAGATCTTCACCAAACCTACAAGTGATAGAGGACTGATTTTTAAAGTATATAAAGAGCTCAAGAATTTAGAGCCCAAAACCTTGAATAACCCTATCAAAAAATGGGGTTCAGATCTAAAAAGGGAATTCTCAGCAGAGCAACTAGGAATGGCTGAAAGACACCTGAAAAAGTGCTCTTCATCTCTAGCCATTAGAGAAATGAAATCAAAACAACTTTGAGATGCCACCTAATACCTGTTAGATTGGCTAAGATAAAAGGCGCAGATGACAGCCTATGTTGGAGAGGATGTGGAACAAGGGGGACACTCCTCCATTTTTGGTGGGAGTGTAAACTTGCCCAGCCACTTTGGAATGCAATATGGTGGTTTCTCAGAAAATTGAGAATCAATCTCCCCAAGTACCGAGCAATACCACTTCTGGGTGTATACCCTAAAGAGGCACAATCACACTCCAAAGGTATTATCTCAACTATGTTCATAGCAGCATTATTTGTAATAGCAAGAACCTGGAAGCAACCTAGATTTCTCTCAACTGAAGAATGGATTGACAAACTGTGGTTTATCTACACAATGGAGTACTACTCAGCAGTAAGAAAAAATAATATCCTAAAATTTGCAGGCAAATGGATGGATTTGGAGAATATCTTCCTGAGTGAGGTATCACAATCTCAGAAAGATATGCAGGGGATGTACTCACTCATTAGTGGTCTCTAAACAAACAAACAAGAAAAAAAGCCAAGCATGCCCAAGGGGCAAACCATAACCACTGAACATCTTGGGATCAGAAACACTCTGGACTGACCCTTTGGACCCCACTCCAACTATAGGAACACCTGACTCACTCTTGAGGGAGGGTGGACAAAACTGGATTTGGCCAGGATTGGAGACTGATCCAAGCATTATTGGGTCAGTGGGACCATAGGACTGTCTGCTCCCTGCCCAGGGAGGGGATGGGGAGTTGTGGAGGAGTAAAATGACCTGATGTGTTGGGAGGGGGAAGGGACTTTGAATATGGATATACAGGAATGGAAAAAAAATTCAGAGGGAAAGCTGAACACGAAGTAAATATATGTGTAGCAATCTTATTAGCATTATCACCCTTAATAAGTCAGGCTTATGATTTTTATCTTCTTTATGTTATTGTTAACTTTTCAGCATTTTAAATTCATTTTACTTTTTTTTTTATAAATAAAAAATAAATAAAGGAGGAAAAAAAGATACAGGGTACAGGTCATTGTTGTAGAGCACATTTTGAACTTTTTCAAATTTACTTACATTGGGACTATTATTTTAATTTTTAACATTATGATATGTCAAAGTGTTACATATCAGATTCTTACAATATTCCATGGTGTGCTTTTTATTAAATGTCCAAACAACTTTAGAAGTTCACAATAAAGCAAGATCAAAATACTTAGGGAAAAACTAAGTACTAACAAATGAATAGGTATATCTTTTCACTTCAGCTTAAATTGCAAAATTGAGTCCCCATTAATTTTCTTTTATACTTTAAACCAAAGCATTTATATTACATACAAAATTAGAAATGTTAATTACTAACACATTTAAGAGAAATAAAATGTAATTATTTCTTGCCCTACTGCACAAAGATTTGTTAAATGAAAGACCTTGTTAATTTAAAAGCTATTACAAGTTATGGTTAATCTTAATAGTTATAATTTTATTGAGAATAGGTTGCTTAAACCTTTAATTAAAAGTTGAATAATCATTAAAAATCTGTGCAATTTGGAAAGCAAAGGGTCCTGAGTTCAAATACTTTTTGATTGAACAGAATTACAGTTAAATGTAAGCTCCAGTACCTTCCAGTATACTGATTTTTAAGTATGTTACATTATAGTTCTGATTTTCCTACTTATATATTAAATCAAAGCAAGCCAGGAATAGTCTTCATGTAATTGACTCCAGTAAACTACCATGATGAGAACTTAAATGTATTTGACACAAGCACGATTCCTGGGTCCTTTGTAGGTTCTTGAAGACT
Organism: Sigmodon hispidus; assembly: GCA_004025045.1. Lineage (NCBI taxonomy): Eukaryota > Metazoa > Chordata > Mammalia > Rodentia > Cricetidae > Sigmodon > Sigmodon hispidus. Next base: position 122,763 of record PVIH01004927.1, on the reverse strand, counting down.
AATTTTTTTGAGGGGGGCGGATGTGGTAAAAGTGAAGAAGGATTATTCTTTCTTAAGGAAATAACCCATAACAAATGTCAGCAGTGAGAACTCCAAAGAATCTTCAAAATGCAAGAATTCAAGCAAATGCCACATTAAACTGAAGTCTTGTTTGCTTCCAGCTTCTCATCTTTTGTTCACCTCAATTGCTTCATCTTTCCAGGTATCTAAGCTCTGTTTTACATGATGACTTCAAGTTTAAGCTTGAAAAGTAGCAGATAAAAGGAATTGTATAATATAAATAAGAAACTCTATTTTTCCTTACATTCCTTCTTTTTATGAATTGTATTGCAAATCAGAAAAAATTAATTGTGTAGAATATTAGAAGCACATACCAGTCTCTATAGTATCAGTGATCCAATTTAACTTTTACTAGTTATGCAACCATAGTCTATTTCAAGTCATTGCCTTCCTCACATCATGGTTATGATCTCATCTTTCTCAGTATTCCAACCTATTCTTTTCATTGGGATTTTACATTTTAAGTCAAGGAATTTGTTGTGTATTAAATTATAACCTTAACTTTCATTATAGTTATGACAAATTGTTGAGATGTGTACTTGTAAACAAATTGAAATAATTTTTAGATTTTGCCTTGGAGATCCAGGCATAACATGATTTACCCCTTAAGGCTAAGATGTAATATAAATTGTGATCTGTCTTTTAAAATTAGGATATGAATCCAAATTAGTAATATTCTAGCAGAATATTTAATATAACATTAAATTTGAAGTTAAATACACAGTGAAATACTAAATAATTTCTGTACATGACTATCAGTGGGATGAATAACCATGATCCTGATGCTTCACAAAACATTTACAGCAAATTCTATGGGCAAAAAAAATATCAAAAGTGAGTTTATCAATGATCTCAGAACAAATCCTACATATATGCATTAATCTGTGACATTCAGACTTTCACTTCATCCATAGAGATGTGATGAGCCGATATGGTAAATGGGGCAAGCGCCCAGCAGATTTCATACTTATTCTCAGCAACTCAGAGTACAGAGGCACTTACACTACATATACACACACTTGTATCTGCATAGAAGTGGCTATGCATATACGTATGAACATATATACATAAAAGCTAAACTTTATGTGCATGTGTTTGTGCATAGATAACACAGAACACATAAAACTTCTTTAAGAAAATATGTTGTTGTTACCTGCGATATGGTGGTTTTTCAGAAAATTGAGAATCAATCTCTCCAAGTACCCAACAATACCACTTGTGGGTGTATACCCTAAAGATGCACAGTCACACTCCAAAGGTATTAGCTTAACTATGTTCATAGCAGCATTATTTGTAATAGCAAGAATCTGAAAACAACCTAGATGTCCCTCAACTGAAGAATGGATTAACAAACTGTGGTTTATCTACACAATGGAGTACTACTCAGCAGTAAGAAAAAATGATATCCTAAAATTTGCAGGCAAATGGATGGATTTGGAGAATATCCTCCTGAGTGAGGTATCACTAACTCAGAAAGATAAGCAGGGGATGTACTCACTCATGAGTGGACTCTAAACAAAGAAACAAACAAGAAAAAAGCAAAGCATACCCAAGCTGAAACCACAACTCCTGAACAGCTTGGGAGCAGAAACACCTTGGACTGACTCCTTGGATCCCACTCCCCATAGAGGAACACCTGTCTCATTCTTGAGGGAGGGGGGAGAAAGCTGGATCTGCCAGGAGTGGAGCCTGAACTAAGCAATATTGGGTCAGTGGGACCATGGACTGCCTGCAGCCTGCCCAGGGAGGGGATGGGGAGTTGTGGAGAAAAAAAATTACCAGATGTGGTGGGAGTGGGAAGGGACTTTGAATAAGGATATACAAGGATAGAAAGTGTGACTTCTTTGTTCATAATAATAATAATAATAATAATAATAATAAAGAAATGTTAAATAAAAAAAGAAAATATGTTGTTGTTACCAAATCATATGAAATAAAAATAAAATAAAAAAAATGTTTTCCCTAGATTTCAAATTCTACACTGACTGCAGTCAGGAATGAAACTTTGTTAACAATCATAAAAGTAGCTGCGTGGTGGTGGTCTACTACTTTAATTTCAGCAGGTAGGTGGAGACATGCAGATCTCTGAGTTCAAGGCCACAAGGTGTACAGAGTGAGGTCTAAGACAGCTATGATTGTTACATAGAGAAAATCTCTCTCAACATAAAACTATAACAAATAATAATAATAGTAATAATAATAATTGTAATAATAAAGTTTGAAAACATTCAGAGATATTTACTTTGACTTACTATTGTTTTAAGCTCTGCACAAACATAATATAAAAATCTAGTGATGACATTTTATAGTTTGATTGCCCAGTTACTTCTCTAGCCCACAGTGGCTAACTTGCTTCTTTGATTCTTAAGCCTTCCATGGGTTATGCTGCCTAAAAAGTGTTGCCTTGACATTTTCATGGGCAGAGAAAGGACAGTGTATGAGATCACCAAGCTGATGGTATAATCATTTCTTCTAAAGGCATCTGGCTGGTCAACTGTTAGAACCTCAGTTGGAGTATGTAATATATGTAACACAAGTGACACTTTTCTTCTAGAGAATGTACCAGCATGATAAGAGACAATTCAAACTGTGAGATGAACCTGGAAAGTCTGCAGTTATCTCTGGAAGTGAATAATCTTGAAGAATCTGTATTGAGGGTAAAGGATGCCAGGGCTCCCTGTTTTCCTTGTTCATAATGATGAAAGTGTATTACAATTCAGAATTGATTCTGAGAGCAATGACAAATAAATTCCACATATTTATTTCTTCTTTATACTTCCATCCTGTATCCTTATGTATGTATTGTATCATCTTTGCCATATACCTACTACACTTCAAGTATCAGATTTAAATATTCTAGAGAAACATCTGTTGCTTTCTTTTTCTTTCATTTTACCTTGCCTGGAAAGAGAAGGTAGACACATACCTCTAGCCATCCAACCTACTCTTCACATAGATTTCAGTCAACCAAAGTGGAGTGGTGTCCATTGCTTCTTTAGTGGGAGAAATGTCACAAAACTGTGGCAACTGAAAATAAAAAGTAAAGAAAGTAGAGATTATAGAAAGCACTGAGTGTAAGTATTCCTGACACTCCATGTGGTGAACCCAACATGACTTCATCAGGACTTACCTTGTATGAAGGCACACCCCTGGGCATGGCTGCATAAATCCATGTAGCTCTGCTTACAGAGGCACCTCCCTAGATGCATACAGAGGTGTACCCTAAACGTGACTATGTAAACCCATGCATACTACCTCTCTTAAAAAGAGACACCATGTTGCAGTCTTTCTCTCTCCTCCTCTCCTGCTTCTCTACTCTTGTACGTGCATGGGAACTCTCTTAAAGAAATTCCCATGTGGCCTTGATAGTGTGTGTATATGTTTCTTCTCACGCACAAAACCAACATTTGGTGCCATGACTAGGATTGGCTCTCCTGAGTTTAGGTGCACATAAGCTAGGAGAACCTGATCTGGGGTTCACTACAAGGTCACTTTCTATCTGTTCCTCTGCTGCAATATTTTCTAACACCACCGGATTCAATTGCTAAATCCCCACCCCTTCAGTCAGTGTAAAAGTGAACTAGATTCATGGAGGACCACACCCAGTCATGATCTTCACTTGGTCATGACTTCTCCTCTGCATTGACAAACATGCACTCCTAGCTTTTTCCCAGTATTGAGTTCCTTCCTTGGACTTGATGCAAGGTAGAACAACAGTGTTTTTCTGTGTGTTTTTGGTAGTGGGCACCATGGGTAGAGCATAGACATGTGTTGCTGAGGCTGATGGGTTTGAAGAACCCATTGTCAGTGGGGTGTACCTCCCTGGAGCTTCCCCTTTGCTCTGATGAGAGCTTAGGTGTGTTTGTGTAATTTTGGGCATTGTCCAAGTGGGCTTCCCTGGTGCTCACTCATGCAGATAAAGTTCATCAGGTTTTTAAATACCTCACAAATGAACTCTCACAGTATACTAGATCCCTAAGTTCATGATGTGTTTTTACCCTGACTTCAGTGCTAAACTTAGACCTTGAGAGGGCAGGTCTCCACTCTAAAGTCTTAGTGCTGGCTTTTAAGGTGTATCACAGGAAAGACAAAAGATATCTCTTGCTGGTAAAAAGCTCTCTGGCCAGCTTCTTCACCTCCTCCTGTGGCAAGCAGAACATGTTGTGCTTTAAGTGTGGCCAGTCCAGGTACTGTCTTGCTCATGCCTAGCCTCAAACAGGCAGTTCAGGCCTTGTCCAGGGTACCATCAAGGGAATGCTTGTCTAAGTAAGTGTCCCCAAGCCACACATGACAAGGAGATATTACAAGAGACCACTCCCAGCTGATCTTCTAAGGCCTGGCTATGGGCAATTGTTGCTGCCAAGGCTTCCCTAAGCTGACCACCCTCATTGCAAAGAGGGAGCCTTTAGTAGTCATAATGGTATCAGGGTGGTCCATCTAGTGGACATTGGGAGCCACATACTCGGTCCTGCAGGAACTTTGGAGTCTCATCTCTCTTTCTTTCTAGCTTCTCCATTGTCAGGGTGAGAAGCAAATAATTCTGGCCTCATCAGACACTGCCACCTAATTATGTTTTGAGAGATGTCCCTAACACTCACTCATTTTTGGTCATGCCAACCTGCCCCATACCCCTGATAAAAAAGAGATTTTATAACTTTTAGTCACATTTTGCCTGAATCCAAAATCCTCTCTAGCTGCCTCCCTACTCACCTTGCTATCTGCTTGAACCTGTCAATTATAGCCTTCCAGCCTCCCAGGTGGACCACCAAGTGTAGAACATCCAAAATCCTGTGTCACTAGACACATTTTTCTAAAATTCCCTGTCTCTGAGTTTTCCATTCTAACCTGCTTCTCAGACCCAAATTCAAGATGGGGACCAACAAAAGGCTCCAAGGTATATTGGCTCGCTCCTTCCCCACTTCCCTTGCAGACTAACCCTCCTGCTGTTGCTTCTGGAAAATGAGAAAAACCCAACAGCCATTTTCAGAGCCAATACAGGTAAAACTGGCCATTTTTCCCACCTCCCTCCCAAGGAACCAAAAGCTATTTTAACCTTTTTCCATCCCCAAACATAGCAGAGTACACTCACTGTATTATCACTTCTTAATGTTTTCTTACTAACTCATAGTTTTCTTTTCAAGCTCCAGAAAATCAAAATTCATCATTCCATGGCTTAGGCTGATCCAGGCTGCAGAAAATGTCCTGCAAAATCCAACAGACCAATCGTCAAAAATACAATTCCCTGAAAAGACAAGCTTTGCCCTTAAGATCGCTTGAAGCAGCCATTGGCCCAAATCATTTTCCTCCTGCCCCCTACTACATAAACCAGTTTTCTTTTCATAATAAATAAAATAGTGAGATGTAAATATTTCTGACACTCCACATGGTGAGCCCAACATAGCTCCAACAAGACTCACCTCATATGAAGGCATGCCCCTGATCATGCTGAGTCAGTCACACACACCTTTAATGCCAGTACAGGGAAAGCCAGGAGTGGTGACCTACACCCTTGATCCTACACCTTCAGAGACAGAACTTCTTCTGTTTCTGTAAGTTCAAGGCTACATGCTTTTAATCCTAACCTGGATGGGACAGGGTATATAAGAGTTCATAGAAACCAGGCAGAACAGAAGTGACTGAGAGATATTACTGGCCGAAGCAACCAGGAGTGAGGCTGAGAAAGTTGCAAGACAGATGGGTGAGAAATGACTGTGGTGCTTCCTCTCTCTGATATTTCAGCCTTCCTCCATTATTTGACTCAGAGTCTCATTCATAATACTGCATTTGACTATGTATATATACAATGTAAATCCATGTAGCTTTATGTACAGAGGCACCTCCCTAGCTGCGTACAGGGGCACACTCCTAAATGTGACTATGTAAACCCATGCCCACCCCTTCTCTTTTAAAAAGACAACATGTTGCAGTCTCTCTCTCTCCTTCTCTTCTGCTTCTCTGCTCCTGTTCCTGCCTGGGAACTCTCTTAAAGAAACTCTCATGTGGCCCTGGTTGTGTGAGTATGTGTGTGTGTCTCTTTTCACGTGCAAAACCAGCACTGAGTGCCAAGGGGTCATTTTTAAAGTATAGGACTTTTAGATAGTTATTAATCTTTGCATTTTCTTGAGCTCTCCCTTTAAAGTCCCACATTCACACCCCAAAAGCATTATTCAACTATGTTCATAGCAGCATTATTCACAATAGCAGGAACCTGGAAACAGCCTAGATGCCCATCAACTGTGATTAACAAACTGTGGTACATCTACACAATGGAGTACTACTCAGCAGTAAGGAAAAATAATATTCTAACATTTGCAGGCAAATGGATGGATATAGAGATTATCCTCCTGAGCAAAGTGTCACAATCCCAGAAAAAGAAGCAGGGGATGTACTCACTCATTAGTAAACTTAAAAAAAAAAGATGTCATTGTATACAAGAGCTCAAGGCTAGAACATAGCTAAATAACACAGTGCCTCACTTCTGTGTTGATGGTCTCTGACAGGGGTGTGGGTGAGGAAAGACTTGTTTTCTTTAAGAGTCTGGCCACAGGGATCTTTATTTGCTCCAGTAAGTAAATGAGCTGCATGTATGGGCATTTTTGTAAATGGGGAGATTGTAAGAGTTGGTATGAATCTGAGAGGTCTGATAACTGAGCTTGATGATGTAAAATCACTAAATAAATATATAAATAAAAGCTCTTTCAAAAATTAGGATAATATCTTATGACTGTGGTTCTTGAACTTAAAACACATAAGAAGGACTATCATGGTGAGGTAGAGGTAAGTCTAACTTAAACAGTAGGCTCTAGGCCAGCATAGGTTAGAGAGGACAGTGTATAAGAAAAGAAGTACAATAACAACAAAACACCTTTTAAATTATTTTATTTAGAAGTCATGGCAGTTAACATCCTATAAAATCTATTGTATAATTATTTGGTTTAGTTACATAAACTGATATTTTTAAAATGTCTGTAAATTTCTTCCAAGAAAAAAATAATCATTTTTCTTGTATTTTTAATTCTTCTGTGCTACATGTGCAATAATAAGTTTTTGAAGATATTTCTTGACTATCTACTACACACATTTATGTTTAGACTTCTTAATCTCTTCCACCCTTTCTGAAACACAGTTCCTTTACTTTCTCCACTGTAACTTTGCTAAACTTTACTCTCCACAGGTTACCATTTTCTTTTCTCTGCAGATAATATCTTTCACTTCTCTCCCAAGGCCATCATTGACCATACTTGCTTAAGTTATATACTACTTCACATTGTCTCCATTACAGGGTGGTATTTCCCTTGATTTCACGTAGTTACTGGCTATCTTCATTCTGTAGTCACAACTCTGAACTAAATTGTTTATCTGTCTGTTATTTATAGACTACCTCTACCCTGGGCAAAATGTACCATCAGTAAATGTGAAGACATTGCTGCATTTAATTTGAAGACAGTATTTTTCTTCAGGAAAATTTTTAGATAAATATCAAATTGATCTTATGCAAGCCTTCTGAGTTAATAGATTTCTTCTCACAGTCTGCTCATTATCACTGCCAAGAATTTTGAGAGATTTAACAAGAATAAATTAATAGCAATTTACCTCAGCTATGCCTTCTGAATACATGTACAATTAATAAAAAGGAAGTATCTGTAAATGGTAAGATTTATAAATGTAATGGGAAAAGTGATGCTACCACCATGAGACCTTTCTTGACCTAGAGCCAATGTTTGAAAAGATAAACCTATAGAATGTAATCAAGAATTGTAGATCTAAAAAATTTTTTTTTAAAAATTATACTGTCCTGATCCCTGATGATTGAGTAGCCTTTGCCTTCTCAAAATGCTTATTTTAAGATTGTTTCCCTCTTCTTGCATAGCAATGATTATTTTCTAAAATGCCTATACCACTCCCTTCCTTTTTAAAATTTTCATAACCCTCTTCTATTTGTTTTTAAAGTTTCATTAATTAACTACTTTTTGTTTGCCCAAGCTTTGTAAAGTCTTATATAGTTTTGATAGAAACAATAAGGACTATTTCCTAAGGAATCTCCACTTTCATTTTGAAGACAGTTCTTGAATGTACACTGGGAAGCTCTAACTTCTATGTCCTCAATTTCTGATCACTGAGCATTCTGGGCACAAGCATAACATGCTAAAATATTTAAGTAAAATAAATACTACTTTTCTAAAGTAGAATCATTATGAAAAAGGATAAATATTTTAAAAGGAAGCATGCATATTTATAATGTTAAATAGCAAATACTCATATATCATATCAACTAATTGATCCTGATAATTTTGCCATTCTACCAAGAGTGAATTGAAAGAAAAGAAAATCTGAACAGGCCAATAAAGAGTGATAAGCTGAAATAAATAAGACTTTACTTTTAAAATCCAGAATTTATGAATTTATGTCTCAATTTAGTGTAAATGAGTTCAAGAGACAAAAAGAACTGCTAAAATCATTATATGCATTCATAGGTATACATATATACATATATGCACACATGTGTATGCATGTACATGTATTGGTAAACATATGTATGTATGTATATATATACATATATATGGAGGGATTATTAGAATAGCTTTCAGGCTGTGGCCAGCTACTCTAGGAATAATTGTTTACCAACAGAAATTCCAGGAATACCTTTGTTTAGTTCATAGAAATCATTTATTATCAGTAAAGAAAAGAACATGACTAGCAATAGTGAGGGTAAGCAGGCAAAGCATACAGCTTCTTCCTCTCATGTTCATTATACAGGCTGCCATAAGAAAGTGTGGTCCATATTAAACATTGACATTTTTACACTGTAAGATGTATAGAAGCTAGAAGCTTCAAACTACTTGGGGGCCAGCCTGGTCTCAGCCAGTTCAAACCGGTTATAAATGATGCTTTCAAATATATTCATACTACTTCCTCATAACCTATGAGGGTCCCTTAAGTGGGCACTTCCTCATAAGCTAACTATGGGTCTGACTGGGTACCTTGGGAACAGAGGAAGACTCCTGATATGAGATGACCTGGACAAGCTAGAGATGACCCTGCTGCATCAGATGTGAATAAGAAAAGACCTTCCACCCTGGCTGGGTGGAATGTATAAAACAAGGTTTACTGCTTTTTCAATAAATTGAACTTCTTTGATACAACTAGCCCCTGAAGCTGGAGACTGAGTCATTGTTTTTATGTCATATTTTCCCCTCCCCAAAAGGGGAACCAGAAGGGACCAAAGTATAGACAACACTACATCAAAAGATCTGCTTAAATGGAGTGGAGTGTCTTTCACTACAAATGATTTAATTAAGAAACACTCAGGTGTGACCAGCTTTTTGGGTTTTAATTAATTCTGGATGTAGTCAAGTTGACAACCAACAATAGCCTTTATAATTCTTCTAAATGTTAAAAAAAAATATCACTATTTTCTCAAAGATTTAAAACATTTTATTAAAAGAAGAAGTCGTATGAAAGACTTTTTATGGGTCTAGTCTAACAGAAAAAGTATAATAGACATAACAAAATAAAAACTTCAGACAGCTTCCTTGGCACTGTAAAATACCCAGCAAAATATTATAAAACAGCAGAACATTGCATCAGAGAAATCAGTAATAAGCCTAAACTACTGGATAAGCATTTGTAATTAATATTAATTCTCTGAGGGATTATTTGAGAATGTATGATTGATCCAGACAGAAACTTATACCTATAGATGCTTCTCAGCAAGCAGTCATTGATAAGTTAATGTGTTTTTAGGCCTTCTAGCCCATATATGCTATTATAAGAACTGTGAGCTATGTTGCTCTGAACCACATACATTGAATGCACTTTGCTTTCCACAAATGTTTTATTTTTTTCTCAAATCCATAAAAGAAACCTGTATTAACATATCTTTAATAAAAATCTCCAACCCAGCTTTAAAAACTGGATAATGTTGAAGCTGATTTTAATCTGAAAGCCATCAGTACTGGTTTATTCTGAGTTGTGCTCTAAATTCCTGGGGAAATCTGCAGGATGCTTAGCATGATACTAAGGAGCTGTGCCTCCTGTAACTATATACCAGTGTATTGGCATTAGCTACACAAGAGTGTGGACATAGAAAGAAAAATCTCACATGCTCTTATAAGAAACATAAATTAATATGGTAACTGTGATAAATGACATGGGTAGTACTTTAAAAACTGGAAATGTAAGTGCCATGAGATCCAGGTACACCACACATTTACAGAAACATAAAGGAGTCAGTCTAAGAAAAAATAAAATTTCAAATTGAGACTGAGAACAGGAAGGGATAATGTTGTCAAGAGGTCAAATAACGAACAAGAAGATAAAGTTATATGGAGGAATTAGTTGTACTGTTCTATAGTATACTAGAATATAAGAATTTAAGATATTCTCCAAAATAACTAGAAAATACTTTTAAGCTTTCAAATATACACAAATGACCAGTGTTCAAGCAGATGAGTACACTAATATTTTAATTTATTCAATATGTAGGATACACATCTCTTAAATTATTGAGTATAATCTAAAATATGTGAAAAGAATTAACATCAAACATAAATAAATGTAAAATATTACTTAAAATAAATTGATTAAGTCTAAGATTTTTATTTATTATATTAAATTATTAGCATAGTTGAAACAATTTTGGAAACATTTCAAGAGAGGTTAGGATAATTTGAAACGAGTTCCTTTTTCTGTTTAGTTTTTCTGCTAAAAAATAAATGTGGATCGGTAAGGGACGACTCTCCTCAAATAATGTGTTTCACTCTATTTGATGATGTCAGTTCAACTTCTTTTTTATACCATGTAGTACATTTACCTTGGTCTTCTCATCCTCTAAAACACTGTTAAGTTTTGAACCTCCATTTAATTGTCACTTCCTGTATGCTTCCTCCTCCTTACATTTTTCTACTTATTCTGTTTTCAAACCTTTATTTATTTATTTATTTGCCTTGGTGTTTTGCCTGGAACTGGAACTACAGACAGTTGTTAGCTGCCATGTGGGTGCTGGGAATCAAACTTAGGTCCTCTGGAAGAGCAGACGGTGCTCTTAACCGCTGAGCCATCACTCCAGCCCCTCTTATTCTGTTTTCAAACATTATTTGTGTGTATGAAAGAGAGAAGGGGAGATATAGGTGGCAGAGAGTAGTGAGAAGAGTATGAAGGCTGGGGAGAACTTGCAAAGGTTGGTTCTTTCCTTCCAACATGTGGAGTCTTGAGATCTAACTAGGTCATCATTCTTGGCAGCACTTGCATTTGCTGAGATATCTAGACTGCCCTATCTTCCATTACATTTTATCATTAAATTAAAATGTATAATATCTTTATATCTGTGCCATTGGTTATTGTCATACTGTCCTGGGTCACACAGCCATTTTGAAGGCAATTTTGGTTTAGGCAGGATAGAGAGGTCTTTATTAACCTCTTTATCCAAGTTGCCCAGATTTTTGAAGGTGGTCATAAGCTGGGTTACTTAAAAAACAAGCAACAATTTCAGTCTTACTCTTCTATTTTTTCCTAATTAATTTGATTCATTTATCTGATGAGATCTATCTATAGAAGGAACCAGAAGCAATGCATTGTATAATATTGTGAAACTCAGGATCACAGTGCTGTACAACAAATTATTAGTACTACTATGCACACAAATTCACAATGAGGTTTGCTAAAACCTAGTGTAATTTTAAAATATTTTATATAATAAATGGTTTCTAAACTCAGATATATATGTACTATTGTGAGAAAATGCATATACAGGAAAAACAAATCAATTGTTTCAGTAACTATATCACTGTTCTGCGTTTTCAATTAACAGAGGGTCAAAAATATTTTGGCTCCATCTTCCCAGTAGTTGAATATAAATTATGGCTAATCTTATACTGGAACAATTTTTTTCAATGATTTTTGCTGATCAGTCATTATTAACTTTAATAAAGTTTAATATACATACAATACTACAATTTCTAGCCTTTTGTGTCTGGATTAAAGGCTTACCTTGCTTAAATTTAGTAATATTTTATTTTCTCTTCACAGCTATTTGAACCTATGATTTTTCTCAGATTAACTTTATGTGTGATTTAGAATATTTCAAGATCACATTTTTCCAACACCAATACCTAATTTCTCACATTTAATTTCCTAAAACCTCAATTCCCTTAATGTCATGCTAAAACAACTTGCACATAAATATTTCTGTATTTTCTACTAAATTTTACTTGTCAAATACCCATTCGTATTCTAAGATTATCTGGTTTCCACTGTTGTTTTTCCTAAGAAGTGCACTTCTTCCAACTTTGTCAGTAATTTTCACTTTAGTTTAATCTCTCCATTTTCATGTACTTTTAAAATTAAGTTCTTAATATTCACACAAGGTTTTCTGAAAAATTGAGTTTTGACCACATTAAATTTTTATATAACTTTGATATGGTTAACATCCTAAAATAATTCTTCCTAACCATAACCATAGTCTACTTGCTCATTCATTTTAGGTATCTTTTTTTAATTTTTATCTAATAATTTTCTTTATGTGTACATAAAGGGAGTGTTAAATATATATCATTTTAAATGGTTCCCAAATCACTTTATTTTAATAAAAAATTAAATATTTCAAATTATACTTCTCATTTATTGTTGTTATAAATTCATTTTTTTAACTAATTTTGTATCTAGCAAATTTACTAAATTAACTTAAAAATTCTCAACAGAGATAATTGTAAATTAATTAAGCCTGTACTTGAACATAATTATGCTATCAATAGAAAATAATATGTAGTCAGAAGTTATACTGTCTCTTTTAGCCAATCCTAAGGCCATTTATTTCCAAACAATCACACAATGGCTCATATTATCTATAAAGTGTTTGACCAATGACTCAGTCTCATTACTTGATAACTCTTATTTTTAAACTAACCCATGATTCTTATTTATATTTAGTCACCTGGCTTGATACCATTTTCTCAATGCAGCCTTCATATCTTTCTTTATATCTCTGTATCTGGCTGGTGTCTACCCTGATTTTCCATTTACCAGAATCCTCCTTGTCTGGTTACCATGCCTATACTTTCTGTCTGCTTAGCTTCTGGACAATGAGTGTTTTGCTAAAACAAAATTTATAGTTACAAATATTTGTGGTTTACAAAAGCATAGTTCCACAGCAGTAATAATTACTGTCATTTTTGTCAAGTATGTATCAAGTATTCTCAAGGCCCTATTGGATTATCAAGGTGAGTCTGAAAAATATTGGGAGGAACTGTCCAACAGTTTTTATTTTTTAATACTTTCTTTAAAAATGGTGTTAAGGCTGGGCCAGTCTGGCTTTACAGAAGCTTCTCAGGTTCAGGAGGTCCCACTTACTGATTATTTTTCTTAGTATCTGTACTACTATTGTTTTATTTAGAAAGTGGTTACCTGTGAAAATACACTGTAGGCTATTTCCCACTTTCTTTTCCATCAAGCTCAGTATGGCTGGGTTTATGTTGAGGTCTTCTATCCACTTGGATTTAAGTTTTGTGCACAGTGATAGGATCTATTAGCATTTTTTTCTACACACTATAACCCAGCTATGCCAACATCACACTCAATAAGACAAAATGACAGCCTACAGAATGGGAAAAGATTTTCACCAGTCCTACAAGTGTCAGAGGACTGATCTCTAAAATATGTAGAAAACTCAAGAAACTGGAGCCCAAAACCTTGAATAACCTAATCAAAAAATGGAGTTCAGAACTACAAGGGAATTCTCAGCAAAATAATGACAAATGGCTGAAAGGTACATTAAAAAGTGCTCAACATCATTAGCCATCAGAGAAATGCAAATCAAAACAACATTGAGATACTACCTTACACTTTTCAGAATGGCTAAGATCAAAAACACAGATGACAACTTATGTTGGAGAGGTTGCAGAGCAAGGGGAACACTCTTCTATTGTTGGTGGGAGTGTAAGCATGTTCAGCCACTCTAGAACATAGAATGGAGGTTTCTCAGAAAACTGGGGATCAATCTCCCCAAGGTCCCAGCAATACCCTAAAGATGCACATTTGCACAACATAAACATTAGCTCAACTATATTCTTAGCAGCATTATTTGTAAGAGCAAGAATCTGGAAACAACGTAGATTCCGCTCAACTGAAAAATGGATTAACAATCTGTGGTACATATACACAATGGAGTACTATTCAGCAGTAAGAAAAAATGATATCCTAAAATTTGAAGACAAATGGATGGATTTGGAGAATATCCTCCTGCGAGAGGTCTCACAAACCCAGAAAGATAAGCATGGATTTATTCACTCATTAGTGGACTTTAAACAAAAAGCAAAGCATGTCCAAGCTACAAACCACAACCACTGTACAGCTTGGGAGCTGAAACACCTTGGACTGGCTCAATTCTGCCCATTTCATGTTATTATGAATGCCTGGGATTGAACAACTACATTGTTAGGTCTCAATTTGCAATCTCTGGAAAGGGTATAATCTTTCAAATTTGAGTGCTAAAGAATTTACTTCTATAAGTTCACTTTTCATGTGCTTACAATAGCCTGTGGAGGTCATATTCTACATTTCTCTGGGAAATTTAATGTAGATGCTCTGACCAATTGCATGAAAAAATGACATATCCATCATACAATTCAGAAATATGTTTGGAATTCTTTATAATGCTTGTTTGTTCATCTCTTAAGCATTGCCAGAGGCATTTGTGTGTAAATCACAGATGAGCCTACAGTGTGTCATTGAATAGAACATTATTCTCAGTGATAACTGTCACTTGGAAATCATCACTTTTTTTTAACAGTTATAAGGTATGTATTTATTAACATTGAACAGTGTTCAAAACCACATAAGGAGGTGATTTTGTCTCTATTTAGTACAATAGCATAATGGAACAGCACAGCTTTAAAATATTTAGAATACAATATTAATGCATATCTTACATAATTATTTTAAAGACAGATAATTTGTATAGATCACTCAGTTACTTTCAAGTGAAATATCTTTGAATTGAAACCCAGTTCATTTTTATACTTTAAGATTAAGATTGTGACTTCTTAATAACTAACTAAAAATAACAGTGTTCTTGTTCTCTCTATCTCTGTAAATAATGGCACACTTTTAACAGAATCCAGAAAAAAAATGCATATTTCTGTTATCGTACCTCCTAAAAGTATTATATAACAACCAGTGGCATAATTTAATCTTGCATTTATAAAAACTGACCAAGTAGACAAAATACTTAAGCCAAATGAGAGATGTCTAAAAATGTCCAAGTATGTTTGGAAAATGCCCCAAAATTAGCACTTTGCTAATGTGCTGATTAAGGTGCCATTTTTCACTCACAAATGGAATCTTAGTTCTAATGCTGTTAATGAGAGGAAAACTACTTAGATATTTTAGGTGCAGGTGGCTTCTCTCAGTGACATTTTGGAGGACCAGCTAATTGTTAAAAGACAAATAGTTTAGAGGATTCAGAAAAGTAGGTGTTATTACACGAGGATATAGAGCTACATTTGCATCAAGAATTTGTCAGTACTGTCATTTCAGAGTTAGTGAGATCCCAATAGCTGGAGTCAGACATCTCTGTGTGTCTCCTCCTCATGATCCTGATCCCTTTGCTCATATACTCTCTTCTCTCTCTTCAGCTGGACCATGAGCATAATCTGGTGCTTAACTGTCGATCTCTGCTTCTGCCTTCATCAACTGCTGAATAAAAATTCTATAATGACAATTAGAGTGGTCAATCATATGATTATAGGGGAAGTCCTGTTTAGGAACCTCTCCATTATTCCTTACAGTCCTAGCTGGTGACATCTTGTGGGAAGGTTTCCATAATACTAGGTTTCTCTCTAATCCCATACATAATGACTCCCTCTATCAAGATATTGATTTGTTTGTTTTCTCTCTCTATTGCTTCTCCATTCCAAAGGGAATTATCAATGTCTTTCTTAATTTTCTCCTATTACCTAGCTATTCAGGATTTGTGGACTGCAGTCTGGCGATCCTTCGCTTTATGTCTAAATTCCACTTATAAGTGAATACATACCATGTCTATCTTTCTGAGTCTGTGTTGTTTCACTCAGGATGATACTCTACAGATCCATCTATTTACCTTCAACCTTCAGAAACGTTAATGGAAAGGAATTAAGCTCTCTGACTGTATAAGGCAGTCAAAAGGCATGGGTAGCATATGGAACCTTTTACAGTAGTACCAGAGTTTATTCAAGGTTAATAAACTGGCTTCTCAGAGCCGTTCCCTACAGAAAAACACCTTACTCAGCCTTGACAGTGGGGGTGTGGGGAATTGAAAAAACCTCAACTCAACTTGCCACACAGAACTGACTCATCTTGGGATTCCTTGCCCTCCTTGAGGAATAGATAGGGGTATGGGGTAGGCAGAAGCTGAGGCAGGACTAGCAGTAGTGGAGGGAGGGGGAGAATTGGAGTGTATGAGAAAAAAAACCTGTGGAATAAAAAATAAATATAACAAAAAAATTGTCTCAAGGCTTTAGAACAGTTAGAAGTAAACTCACCTAGAATGAGTACATGAGAGGAAATAATAAAATTTGAGGCTGAAATCAGTACAACAGAAACAAAGAGAACTATAAAAAAAAGTAAATAAATCAAAAAGTTGGTTCTTAGAGAAAGTCAACAAGATAGACAAAACCTTATCCAAACTAACTAAAAGACACAGAGAGAGAGAGTATTCCAATTAATAGAATCAGAAATGAAAATGGGGACATAACAACAGACCTCCAGGAAATCGAGAGAATTATCAGGTCATTCTTCAAAAATCTATACTCTACTAAAATGGAAAACCTAAAAGAAATAGACATCTTTCTGAGCAAGTACCAATACCAAAATTAAATCAAGAAAAGATTAAAGACCTAAATAGACCTATAAAACAAAGAGAAAATTAAGCTGTTATTAAAAGTCTCCCAAATAAAAAAATCCCAGGTCCAGGTGGTTTATCTGCAGAACTCTACCTGACTTTCAAACAGGAACTTAAATCAATACTCAACAAACTTTACCATACAGTGGAAACTGAAGGAACACTGCCAACCTCTTTTTATAAGGTCAGAATGACCCTGATACCCAAGCGACTCTAAAATGCAAGAAAGAAAGAAAATTATAGACCAATCTCTCTCAAGAACATTGATGCAAAAGTACTCATAAAATTCTGGTAACCAAAATCCAACAACAAATTAAAAAGAAAGTTATCCATCATAATCAAGTAGGCTTCATCCCAGATATGCAAGAATGGTTCAACATACAAAAAACTATAAATGTCATCCATCATATAAACAACTTGAAGGAAAAAATACACATGATCATCTCTTTAGATGCTGAAAAATCATTTGGCAAAGTCCAACACACTTTTACGATAATAGTCCTGGAGAGATCAAAAATAATATATAAAAAAGGCAATTTACAAGAAGCCAACAGCCAACATTAAATTAAATGGAGAGAAATTCAAAGCAATCCCACTAAAATCAGGAACTAGATAAGGATATCCCCTTTTCTCTTATCTATTCAACATAGATCATGAAGTTTTAGCCAAAGCAATAAAAGAATCAGAGGAGATTAAGGGGATTCAAATTGGAAAAGAAGCAGTAAAACTATCTCTATTTGCAGATGATATGATTGTATACATAAGTGAACCACAAAATTTTAACAGGAAACTCCTACAGGTGATAAATACCTTCAGCAATATATAGAATATAAGATTAATTTAAAAAAATTAGTAGCTCTTCTATATGCTAAAGACAAACAGGCTGAAAAAGAAATAAGGGATACATCACTCTTTATAATAGCTGCAAATAGCATTAAATACCTTGGAGTAACTATAACCAAAGAAGTACCAGATCTATTTGACAAAAATTTTAAATCACCGAAGAAAGAAATTGAAGAGGATATCAGAAAATTGAAAGCTCTCCCATGTTCCTGCATAGGTAAGATCAACATAGTAAAAATTGCAATTCTATCAAAAGCAATCTACAGATTCAATGCACTTCCCATCAAAATCCCAACACAGTATTTTAAGGACCTGCAAAGAACAATACTCAACTTCTTTTGGAATAACAGGAAACCCAGGATCGCCAAAACAATTTTACTCAACAAAAGAACCTCAGAAGGCATCACTATTTCAAACTTCAAGTTATACTATAGAGCTACATTAATAAAAACAACCTGGTACTGGCATAAAAACAAACTTGTGCATCAATGGAATCAAATTGAGCATCTGCCCATTAACCCACTAACCTATGAACACCTGACCTATGACAAAGAGGCCCAAAATAGTCAATGGAAAAAAGATAGTATCTTTTACAACTGGTGATGCCATAGCTGCATGGTAGTGTGTAGAAAAATGCAAATAGATCCAAGCCTGTCACCCTGCACAAAACTAAAATTCAAGTGGATCAAAGGCCTCGACATAAACATACTAAACTTGATAGAAAAGACAGTGGGAAATACCATCCAACCAATTGGCACTGATGAACACTTCCTAAATATAACACTAGTGGCACAGACACTAAGAACAACAATCAATAAGTGAGATCTCCTGAAACAGAAACTTCCGTAAAGCCAAGGATACAGTCAATAGGACAAAATGGCAGCCTATAGAATGGGAAAAGATTTTCACAAACCCTACAAGGGATAGAGAACTGATCTCTAAAATATGTAGAGAACTCAAGAGCCCATAATCTTGAATAACCTAATCAAAAAAATGGGATTCAGAATTAAAAGGGATTCTCAGCAGAAGAATTACAAATGTCTGAAAAGCACTTGAAAAAGTGCTCAACTTGTTTAGTCATCATAGAAATGCAAATCAAAACAACTTTGAGATACCACCTTACACCTGTCAGATTGACTAAGATAAAAGGCACAAATGACAGCCTATGCTGGAGAGGTTGCAGAGCAAGGGGAACAATTCTCTATTGTTGGTGGGAGTGTCAGCTTTTTCAGTAGCTCTGCAATGCAGCATGGTGGCTTCTCAGAAAACTGGGAATTAATCTCTCCAAGGTTCCAGCAATACCACTTCTGGGTGTTTAAGGTGAAGATGCATGTTCACACTCTAAAGGCATTAGCTCAGCTATGTATATATCAACATTATTCATAACAGCAAGAACCTGGAAACAACCTAGATGCCCCTCAATTAAGGATTGGATTAACTAATTGTGATACATTTACATAAGGGAGTACTACTCAGCAGTAAGAAAAAAAAATGATATCCAAAAATTTGCAGGCAAATGGATGGATTTGGGAATATCCTCCTGAGCGAGGTCTCACAAACCCAGAAAAATGAGCAGGGAATGTACTCACTCCTTAGTGGACTCTAAACAAAAGAAGCAAAAAGGAAAGCATGTCCAAGCTGCAAACAACAAACACTGAACACCTTGGGATCTAAAATACCTTCGACTACCACCTCGGATCCCACTCCCTCCAAAGGAACACCTGACTCAGTCTTGGTGTTGGGGTGATGAAAGTGGATCTGCCAGGAGAGAATGCTGAACTAACCCATATTGGGACCTTGGGACCTCCTG
The DNA here is from genome assembly GCA_004025045.1 of Sigmodon hispidus. Taxonomy (NCBI): domain Eukaryota; kingdom Metazoa; phylum Chordata; class Mammalia; order Rodentia; family Cricetidae; genus Sigmodon; species Sigmodon hispidus. Next base: position 103,174 of record PVIH01004927.1, on the reverse strand, counting down.
CCCTTGCTGGGGAGGAGATAAAGAAATGTGGAGAAGAGAGAGTGACTGGAAGGGCTGGGAGTGGGAGGGGAGCTTGTGCAAGGATATACATGGATTAAAAATATATCTTTATTCATAATAAAAGATTAATTAAAAAAAGAATTCCTGGCATGTAGCAGCCACGTGGTAAAGCCAAAGTAGTGCTGCACAACATGCCCCCCCCCAAATATATTGCATAAGGATAGTTTTTAGGCTTCAGAATTTAAAGAAAGCTGGGTACTGGTAGACATGCCTTTAACCACACACTTAGTGAGCAGAGGCAGGCAGTTACCTCTGAATTCCAGGCCAGTTACAAAAACAAACAAACAAAAAGTTAAAGAAGACTACCTGTATTCTTTGCGATTCTAGCACTTGGGATGCTGACATTGAACTGAAATTGTAGAAACTACAAAGGGAGATGATGTCTAAGAGAGAATGAAGGAGAGAGAGAGATGGAGGGATGCCAAGATTTAAAATAAACAATTTTTTGACTGACAGATGACTCACAGATAAAGGCAGTTTCTCAGTTCAAACCCCAAAACCAGAATGGTGGAATGCCAGAACAGAAAGGCCAGAACAGACTCCTGCAATTTGTCCCCTATATAACAGTACTCCATGTCACTAACCCAGCCATATATACATACATCATAAATGCATACATATATAAATACATATGTAAGTAAAGTAAATTTTTAAATAAGTAAAAAAAAAAAAAAGAAAAGAAAGTGGGAAATACCCTCCAATGCATTGGCACAGGTAACCACTTCCTAAATATAACACCAGTGGCACAGACACTAACTAAGAACAACAATCAATAAGTGTGACCTCCTGAAATAAGGCCAAGGACACATTCAATAAGACAAAACAACAGCGTACAGAATGGGAAAAGATTTTCACTAACCCTACAAGTGAAAGAAGATTGATCTCTAAAATATAGAGAAAACTCTAGAAACTAGAGATCCAAACCCCAAATAACCCAATTAAAAATGGGGTTCAGGACTGAAAAGGGAATTCTCAGCAGAAAAATTACAAATGGCTGAAAAGCCCTTGAAAAAGTGTTCAACTTCTTTAGCCGTCAGGGAAATGCAAATCAAAACAACTTTGAGATACCACCTTATACCTGTAAGAATGACTTAGATTAAAAACACATTTGATAGCCAATGTTGGAGAGGATGTGGAGTAAGGGAGCACTCCTCCATTGGTGGTGGGTTTCTAAGCTTGTTTAGTCATTTTATAATGCAGTATGTTGATTTCACAGAAAATCGGGAATGAATCTCCCCAAGGATCCAGCAATACCACTTTTAGGCATATACCCTAAAGATGCACATTTATACCAAAAAAGCATTAGTTCAAGTCTGTTCATATAGCAAGTACCTGAAAACAACCTAGATGTCACTCAACTGCAAAATGGATCTACAAACTATGGTACATCTATACAATATAGTACTACTTACCAATAAGAAAAAAATATTATTTGCATTATCACCCTTGATAAGTCATGCTTATGATTTTTATTTTCTTTATAGTTATTAACTATGAGTTGTTAACTTATCAGCATTTTAAATTCATTTTACTGTTTTTCTTGATAAATACAAAATAAATAAATAAAAAAAACAGTGTGCTTATCTACTTACATAATATGTCATATGGTCTAGATGCAGCGCTCTATGTAATAAATATGTTGTCCTCTATTTTATTTTTCTCTTATCATACCTTGCAACTCCATCACAACTAGCTGGAAGGAAACCAGATACGATGCCTTGTTTCATGTATCAAAGGAGATAATTCAATATTTTGCCGTTAGATTCTGGCTATAGAATTTTTAATTGTTTTGACTGTTTTTCGTAAATCTTTTTGTATTACTCTACTGCATGTTTGAGTTCTGTAACTTCAATTCAAAATGCACCATGATTTTGGTGGTAGCTGCTTTTAACAGTACACTTCACATGATCTCTAACAATATGCAAAGAGAGTCTCCATCAGGTTAACCTGCTCATTGATTCAGGTTAATTGCCTTAAGGTAGTTGATATCAAACATAATAGTCTACTTAGGATAGCACCATCACTTAAGTAACTGAGCTGTAAGAATAAATGTATTCGTTTTTCCTTTTATTATGAATAAGTTATGACTAGCTATTTCAAGTTTCTGCTACCCTGACATCCTACAATGAAAACTGTTAACCTAGAACTCTGCTCTAAAATAACTTTTTTTTTTTCCAAAAGTTGCTTTTTACTTTTTGTCTAGGTATTTTATCACAGCAAAAGCAGTGAAACTGGCACAGTTTTTTATCTTTTATTTTCATAAAATGTTTGTTTATATGACAATATAAAATGTTATCTTTGTTTTTCAAAGGAAACTAATACCTTTGAATGTAAGCCATATTCCATAGATAGTCAGATACTCCTGTAAAGTCTCCAGGGTTCTCTTGTGTGGAATAAGGTTCTCATCACCATCATTCCAGTATTTAAAGACAGAGTATAAGTGTCTGCGAATTCAGTACTTGATAAATGTACTATCTGGTTTATCCTTTTCAGGAATCAAAGATCAGTAGTTTGAGTATGTTCAGAAAATGTAGCTTTTAGTTGATGTTCCGGATCTCCACTATGTCAAAGTATTTTGACATAGTTTTTGGTATTTGCCCCTTGCTTTTATTTTACACTCTATTTCTGAGTGATTTGAGGGAAGGTTATCTAATGTTTTGAGTCATTTTGAGCAGCCAAAATATATAGTATCCATTTCACTAGTAACTTCCAAAATGAGGGCCTGGTGAAATGTCCCTGTCCTGTTCTTTTTTGTATCCTTGAAATGGTGTTTTAAAAGCATGTTAATATGCATATACATAAGAAAATTTGAGTTTAAAACAGTAATGTCAAATATTTCCCAAAGAGGCTTTGAGATGACTATTGGTTTTTTTGAATCTACATTTTCAATTAATGCCTCACATACTTTCTTAAACATACAGTATCTAGATTATTTGGGGGAATATCTCAATAAAAATTTTATTGCAGTTGCATACCTCTCTCACAAATTATGTGTCTTTTAAAAGACAGAAACCTTTTTTTTTGTACAGATTATGAAAACAAACAAAACCCATTTCCAAAGTCCCAAATTTATGCCAGATCAAATTTTTATTTACAGTCTTTTGGGGGAGTATGGTATGGATATGTATGTGTGTTAATGCTGTGTGTGTGTGTGAGTGTATGCGTGTGTGTGTGTGTGTGTGTGTGTGTGTGTGTAGGCATACTTGTGCCTGGAAATATGTGTACATATATATGTGTGTGTGTATATATATATAGTAAAGTTGATGTCAGTAATTACATTTGTTACCTCTTTCTACCTTACTCATTGAGGCAGGGTCTTGAAACAAAACTGGAGCCTGTGGTTGTGACCACTCTGGATAGTATCCCTGGCCAGCTCATGCTGTCTACATACTTGGGCTTAAAATACAAGTTGGCTACCATCACAAGCAGGCAAGAGTTCCTGGAGATCTTACTACAGGTCTCATAGTTGTATGGTAATCATATAACCCAGTCTTTTATCATTTGAGATGAAGCCTATGCTCTCTAGAGTAGTATTGACCCTGACTTGGCTCAAGTAACACAGGTCATTAACAAGATTTTCCCCTAGAATTGATTTCTAAACTTGGCTGGAAGTCATATTTCTCTGTACCTCTTTTAAAGTAATGCTTCTGCCAAATTTGGACAGAATTTCCACCCCTAATTTCTTACCCTGAAAATAAGAGTCATTTATGTCTCATGCCAGTCTGCTATCTGAGAAGGGGAGTTATGATAAAACTAGAGCTTGCAATATGCTCCCATTTGGTCTGTCCTACATGACAGGAGACTTTCTAGTAATTTTTAGGTAGCCACAATTGAACAGAGGCATTTTTTCCCCCAGTAAAATTGGCACACTAGTTTTATCACAGTTTTTTTTGTTTTTTTTTAGGATGAACATAAAAATAATATTGGATATAAGTTTAAAAATAGAAATTTGTTTACTAAACAGAATAAAAGTGTGTCAAGAGCTTACATTTTGTTTGGCATTCAAAATTATCTTTATATACACAGCATGGTGACAAATAACACCCCTCTTTACCAAGGTATGTGAAAGTCCACTCCAACCCATATCAAATTCCTCCTAATGCATGCACAAACCTGCCCCCCAAGTGGATGAGTCTGTAAGAAAACAACTCCTGCAAAAGTCAAATAATGAGTTCTTGTTTGAACCACTGGATGTTTAAAAGAAGAAAGAAAGGAAAAAAATAATGAGTATAGAAAAAAAGTAGTAGATCAAATACAGAGAAATGTCACCTCCAAGTGCCACTAATTCCCTTCAGAAATTCCGAAGTAAGGGAACAGAGGACACTCATCTTTAATAAATGAGGCAAAATTATGTGCTGAGATTTTTATATGCAAAAAAAGTGTTCTTCTCCAATAAAGGGATGGTACAAAGTTCTTTAGATGAGGTAAACTAATTCTGTGATGTTAGAAAAGTCTTTCTTCAAACAAAGCTAATGGGATGTTTTTCAGAATAACTAGCAGATATGGAAGGAAAACTTGTATTTTCATCAGCATAAGATTCTGAGAACTAAGAAAAAAACTATACACAACAAAGAATGGCTTACAGGAGGAAAAACTTTCCAGCAATATGACTGACAATATAAGTATATAAGCATACAAACACACACACACACACACACACACATATATATATATATATACATATTCAAAACATAATAAAACTAACACCCAGATCCCCAAAAAGCCAATGAACCTGTAGGTTGGAGAAATGGTCATAGTCCTCAAATGACATAAATAACAAGCACAGATAATAAAATAGTTTTTTCTGTCTTTTCCAGTTTTCTATTTTGTAAACACACCAGTCTCTCAAGGACTATATGTTTGCTATTAGTAAGTTCTCTGTACTGTCCTTCAGGAAGTTTTAACTGCTTTAAAAATAGTACCTGCTGCTGAAGAGATGGCAAAAGCCAGTAAGAGCACCAGCTGTTCTTTCAGGGGACCAAGATTCATTTTCTAGCACTAATATAGTTGCTAATCATAGTCTGTAACTCCATTTCCAGGGGATCTATCACCATCTTCTGGCTTTCACGGGCTGCAGTCATGTACATGAGTCATAGACACCCTGGCAGGCAAAACACACAAACATAAAGTATAATTAAAAAATAATAAAAGTTTGATAGATATAATAAAATTTCTGTTATCTTAGGGGTTGTAGGTATAGTTTGGTGGTTAAGGGTTCTTTTTTTTTCTACTGAGGTCTTGAGGTTGCTTCCCAGCACCAATGTCAGGTGACTCATCACCTCCTGTAACTCCACCTCTAGGATACCAGACACTCACTATTTTAGCCTTTTAGTATACTTGTAAACACAACACACACACACACACGCACACTTGAATATGAAATAAAACTTAATAATATTAGATTAACATATGCAAATTTGCAGAATTATTTATTTCATTATGATCTCGTTCCAAATGCATGTAATGCACTCTTATTACAATCACACATTCACCCAATTTCCTTTATTCCTCTCTACTCTTGCTGGTTCCCTTCCTTAATATCTATTTTCTGTTTGATTTTTCTTGTCTTAAGGTAGATTGTTGTTCTCTGGACATGAAGTGACTCTCACATATATGAACTCACAACAGCTATCCTTATGAGACATTTGTCTTTCCACATCTTGTTACTTATGCATAAGATAAGGATCTCAGGTGACATACATTGTTCTAAAGACTATATGATTTTATTCTTTCTCATAGCTGTAAAATATTCTTTTGTGGTCAGGTTCAGGATTCTTTGCAATGTAAAAGTAAAGATATATGAACAAGTTTATTTCATGACTCATTATGTCACAGCTCAGCTTCCATGATGAATTCTCCACCCTCTTTTCTTCTTTTGTTTTTCTCTTAAATTTTCACTTGGGATTGGCTGTCATGGTAAGTGGAAGACACACAGGCATAAGAAATGAATAGGATCAAGATGCATGATGTGAAAGACACAAAGAATAAATAAGAAGAATGTCAGAAACTAATATGCATAAATGTCACGTATTCTGCATCTGCTCATCTGTTGAGTCTCTGTTGTATATTAAATTTGATTTCTTAGGGGATATATCTGGGAGCATATTTTATTACACAACAGTTATATTTTAGCTTGGCAAGAACCTGCACAGTGATTCCTATTATAGCTATTTATCTTTACAACACAGTATGACGAATCTTTATTCCTGTAGGCTTAACAGCATTTGTTAGTTATTTTGTTGTTGTTGTTGTCTCTTTTCTTTAAATTTTCCCCAGGAAATCTATTATTTTATCCCCCCGTCTTTTTTTCATGTTCTGGTTTGTTTGTCTCTTTTCTCTGTTGTATCTTGGTGTTGAATCAACTCCTTTCAACTAATGCATGCTCTGCCTTTGAGATATCTCTTTAATTCCAGTTTTCTGGTCTTCAGACTTGGTATACAAGGAAGGAACAGGAATCAGGAAAAACAGGAAAATCAGAATGTGTGACGGTTTTCTGTCTTTAGTGTTCAAAATGTCAAAGAAATTCATGAATTGAAAGTTATCAGAAAACCCTAATCCATATTTATTATTATTATTATTATTATTATTATTATTATTATTATTCCAAGCTATGTTCCTTTTTCCTCCCTGCAAGGCTTACTCTAGAGAAAAACTGAAATTCTCAATCTCATTGCTCAAATTGCTAATTCATTTACAAAGGGCTAACAATTTTCCATTGGATAATGTCACCTTAGTGGCTAAAAAGGATTAATTTTTTTCCCTTTGTCTTACATCTGGGAAAAAGTGTCATTGACAGGAATGAGGCCTGAGATTCTGCTTTGACCGAGCATGCAGAAAGAGGCATTGATAATTCTGTATTCCCTCAGTGTATTCACATATTGCAGGAAAAGCTTATTCTGTTTTGTATTTGATTTGGAAGCAGGAACAGAACAGATGTCATATATATATATATATATATATATATATATATATATATACATATTACCTATATTCTATGTTAATTCTATAAGGATACATCTATGTAACCCTGGTTCCCTGCAGGCTTCCTGAAGCATCCTGTATCATAGGCATTGCTTATGTCTCACTTTCTCATAGCATTTCTTGTGAACTGAAAATTTTTGTCTCAGCATATCATAACTTGGAGCAATAATAACTTAGCATAAGGCATCTGAAATGCAGTCACTGGTGTGAAACATACCCTCATTCATATGTACTTGGCTGCCTATTCCAGTAATCTACAGACTGTGTTCTCAGAAACTGTGTCCTGCTCATTTGTGTAGGTTCCTGTGTCTCTAAATGTTAACAGTTGGTAAATGCTCAAAGAGTATAGATGACATGGATAGATGAGCCAATGGATATGTGAATGTTAATTCCAAAGGATTATCAAATTGCAATGCAATGTAAATCCAACTAATTACCTTTATAATAAGTAACATCTTTGTTTTACATCATTTGTAACATCATAGGAACATTACTAAAGAAACTTCTCTATCTCTGTTTCCCTCCATTCCTCTCTCTACCTCCCTTTCAGATCTCCCAAATATGGGCGAACATTCCTGAAAAAAGGAAATCAAGTTGAATCAACCGAATTTTTTATGAATAATCACTTTCAGGATACTTATTATATTTTAAACCCCATAGGAGAGAATTGTCCTACAGAGTTATTGAACTGTTTAGATAAATAATCCATGAAATTAAAAAAATATATTCCACTTTGATCTATGGAGGCAGTATAGAATTTTATAATGTTGCCATTGAAAATCACTTTCCCCTAATACTTCTGTGTTATGTTTTTGCTATTCCAACTACCCAGCTAAATGAAGTTTATAAAATTAAAATGCATAAACTTCTACCTCTCCTTCCTCCCAATCCCCATATTTAAATGACTAATTCATTCTAATACACTGACTAAGATTTGGAATGTTTTTGTAATCATTTACACTTAAAATATTTACAGAGAAATTTTCTATTTAAGTTGTTTATTCTTATTTTAAACAGTTAAATCAAAATGGTCAAAATATAAAAGGTAAACTTAAGAGTAACATTTCTCTATAACATTTGAGAAAAATACAATGTCCTGAAGAATAGCAGTGTATTTATAACACTCTCACATATTGAACAGAAGAAGAAAAGTGAATGAGGTCTGTATTCACATTTCCAGCTAATGAATAATCCATTTAGAACATATACTTGTCTGGGGGAGAAATGGAAAATTTTATTAAGATATCTGAATTGGTTTTGTTAATTAAGAAGAGCAAGATGCAAAAGGGAATTCCCGTGTGAGAATGCTTCGACATGGTGCCACTGTTGTGTTACAAAGTCAGAGTGTGGAAAAGCAGATGCTATGACCTTGGCCCTCAGCCTTCTTCAATCTCTGCTTGCTTACTGCTTTCTCTGTTGACCTTAAAAGACTCTATCAGCTTTCTGCTGTGAGCTATGGGCAAACTGCTGGCAAGGCACTATCAGTGTTGCTTCTGAAAAATCAACAGTGACAATCCTTCTCTAGTCTTTCCTGTGCTCGTTATCCTTGTCTCCACAGCAAAAATACCTACTAGAAATGAAACATCTTCCTATGTTTAGATCTTCAAATAGTGTACTGAGCTATAGGATGAAAATTATGCCTAATAGAGACATTTGGCTTTTGTGTGAATGTACATACACAAGTATATGTTCATCAATTAGGAAGCTTGAACAACGGTTCAGCTGTTAAGAGTTTGATTGATTTCCTGGAACACAAGTCAGACAGATCACAAGTGTTTGTGACTCCAACATAAGTGTATTCATCACTCTCATCTGTCCTCTGTGAGTATCCACACATACATGCAAAACAGATTAAGTTAATATTTAATTTTAATTTGCAACTTATTATTTATTTCCTGAACCCAATGTTTCAGTTTGTGTCACATAAGTACACAGGTACAGGATCTTCATTTGGGGCTCGGGAAAACTACCAATATTCAGGCTTCTGAAGAAAAGTGGTTGTTGCTTCCTTATAAGCTGTGAACTGCCAATAGCTCTTCTGTTAGGACTAGGGTCTCAGGAATCAACTTTGAATTTTCTAAATTATTCAGTCTTACACAGGTCTTGTGCATGTGACAACAACTTTTTTGACTTAATATTAGCACTGTCTATATAATATTCAGGGGAAAACATCTCACAGCATTTCACCTACATCCCAGTTTTTATATTTTTAAACAATCTCTTCTATGATATTTTTTTGAGTTTTTAGTGAGTGGTTATTGATGTAGATGCCCCATTTATGGCTGAGGATTCAAAATCACTTATGCCTAGATCTTACACAGGGATTTTTCCTTGCTTTACACACTACCTACTGAAACTAGATGTTTCTATAGGAAATATTGAGAGCAGTACAAATCTATAGAATTAAAAAATATGCATATGGAAATCTGACAACATCTTCACTTAGGAAAAAAGTTATTGATGTCTCCACATGGGCCTATGACCTTAAGAATGAGAGGCATTTCATTGTTTCCTTCTTTGAAGTAGGTCTTAAATTCAAAAGAGTAAATGTTTAACCCTATTTTTTTTAAAGAAATAATATTGCAGGAATGGGTACAAAACGCCTGTATTGTTGGCACTGTACCTTACAAGACTGACTGCTGGATAGACTACTGATGTGTTTTCTCTCTCAAGAGCCCGTACAGAACCTTCAAGCATTGTGAAACTGAATAATCATGAAGAATTTTCTGATTAGATTAATACTGATTTTTGTGAGACACAAGAAGGTGACTCCCATGCACTGGCTTACAACCTGGGGAAAAACTCAAGTAAATAGCAATATGTAGAATACTAGCAATTTTTTAATTTAGGCAATTGGACTTATGAAAGAACAGAAAAAAAGAAAATGCATACGTAGTCCTTAAAGAACAAGAGAGCTAAGGAAAGCCTTAAAGGCAGAATAAAGTATATTAGTACAAAAATCTGTGGCAGCTGGCCTGTGAATCTTCATCAGACTGTGTGAAGTCTATCTCATCCTCAATAGGAGAGTGGCAGGATAGAATCTCTTTCAGCCCATCCTCCTCAGCCTCTGCCCCAACTCCAGCACTGCCAGATGCAGCAGCAGTCACAGTACAGATGGTGCCTCCAAGAACAAACCCCTAAAGAAGACTGAGAAATAGAATTCCTTGTTTATTAAGTCAACAGACCAGAAACGTCAGTGTGTCTCAAAGGAGAACTGGAGACATGTGAAAACAAGCAAGTTAGCTGCTTAAACTACCTAAGTGTTCTCTACTGCAGAGGCTATTAAAAATAATACAAAGACTTATTTTATAGATAGATCTTGGTATGTTTTGTGTTTTTTTTTACTATCATTTTTGATTTTTGAAGTGTGTAGCCACATCTAAATATTTTTTCTTTAACTTTTCTGTGGCAAAATCTTTTTCTTTTCTCTGATAACTGATCATTTACTTGGTTGTATGCTAAAGTACATATGTGGCACGTGTTCAGGATACCACATCAGAATATCAAGTAAGATGCTTCTCACACATTTTGGGATGTCTTTAGTATGTGATAATACATGGTTATTACAAGTATAGCTTTCCAACTGTAAACTAACATACTCAAGTTTTAGCATTTGTTCAGAAAATTTTCTGATATTTGTCCTAAGTTCATAAATTCAAGTAAACTAATATAATACATTGAGATGTTTCAACAAAACAGACAGTAATTGTTTTCTATGTCTTTCATCAAGAGTGCAGAGTGTGTGGTATTCAGCAATCAAGCGTTTGCATCTTGTCCTGGGGTCAACAAAGAGCAGTAGCAGTAGTGTTGTTATGGGAGTTCCTGAAGCTATTCTGAGCCACAGAATCTAAAGAGGAAACCTAGTATGACATTGAAATTTTTATTTAATATGTACCTTTTCTTTTTCAATTATCTTTTAAAACATAAAACATTTTAGAAATTAGTGTGCTTTAATCATTTGGAGAATATCCTCCTGAGCAAGGTATCATAAACTCAGAAAGACAAGCAGGGGATGTACTCACTCATTAGTGGACTTAATTTTTTTCTTTTATTTTTATTATGAATAAAGTCATAATTTTTTTATCCAAGTATATCCTTGTTCAAGCTCCCTTCCCCCTCTGCTCCTTCCAGTCTCTCTCTCTTCTTCACATCACTTTATCAATGTGACTTAGTTCAGCATTCACTCCTGACAGATCCACTTTCCTCTCCCCAACATCAAGACCGGGTCAGTGTTCCTCTGGAGGGAGTGGGACCACAAAAATCAAAGCATGTCCAAGCTGCAAACCACAACCACTGAACATCTTGGGATCTGAAAGACCTTGAACTGGCACCTTGGAGCCCATTCCCTTCAGAGGAACACCTGACCCAATCTTGATGTTGGGGTGAGGAAAGCATAGCTGCCTGAAGTGGATGTTGAACTAAGCAACCTTGGGACCTTGGGACCTCCTGCCCTTGCTGGGGAGGAGATAAGGAGATAGGGAGAAGAGAGAGTGGGAGAAGAGAAAAGGGAGTTTGAGCAAGGAGATACATGGATAAAAAATATGACTTTATTTATAATAAAAAAATCTTTTTAATAAATTCTTTGCTCTGGCTAACTCATTGCTTATTGTTCTTTTTCATCCCCTGTCTATACTCCTACTTTAATCTTTACCTCCAAGTACACTGCCATGTTTTTTCATATAAAATTCATCTATTCGTCACTTTTTATGCATATTTTGACTTGGATTGGAAGAGTATGTTTTCTCAAGTAGCTTCTTCATGAACATCTCATTTAAGCTTTTCTTTGACCCTCACTTCCACCTCACTATCGCTTTACTACTAGAATGAATCCTTTTGCTCCTTATATTCCTCTTTCTAAACTTATTTGGTCTGTATTTTCACATCGCCTTTCCCTGAATCCACCAACAATTCATAGATTGCTAGATGTCAATATACTCCATGATAGAAATAAATTAACTGCTACCAGAAAGAGACCACAAGCAGAATAAATAGTTCAATGTATATGTTAAGAATATATGCATTATTTTCTTTCACTATGATAAAATTCTATGATAAATGGTAGCATAAAAGATTATATGAATTCAAATTTTCTTAGGGAAAGTTCAGAATTTTGGGCATCAAGACAACAGTCAATTAGAGCAAGAAGTTGAAGATCATATCTTCAGCAGTCTACACAAATCAGAGAGAGCAAAGGTAAAATAAACACAGCCATAAATTCTCAAAGCTCACTCCCAGTGATGTACTGAAGCAAAATTATAGATATCCCTAAACAGTACCACCAGCTGGGGACCAAATACTTTGAGTTTATTTTATATTTTCAGGTAAATATTTGAGTGTTTAATAAATATTCAGTTTTGGTTGTGATATAAATTTTAAATGTATAATAAGTGCATGCTATATTGCAATGAACAAGAGAACTTTTTTAATGAAATTGGTTATATGCTGTTGAAAGATATATATTCTGATACTTTTTCATCTTTTTATTGACAATATCTATTATTCTTCATATAGTATATTTACATCATAGTTTCCCCTCCATTTACTAATAGACCCTTTGTATATCATTTACCATTCATATTCATCTTTCTGTCTCTATTGAAAAAATTGCATGCATCTATGTGATAATCGTAAAGTTTAAAAAGTAAGATAAAATAAAAACTAATATATTGGATTAGAATACAACAAACAGCTTGAATGTTCTTTACTTTTTTTTTAAGTCCACTGAGTGAGTACATACCCTTGTACAATAAAGTATATAATGAAAATGGAAAAAAAGAATACAACAAACAAATCTAAGAAGAAAAGAAAAGAGAGCACAGAAAATGCATTAGAATAAGACAGATGAGATGGAAAGACCAACTAATTCACACATTCAGGAATCACATAAAAATGGTCAACTGAAAGCCGTACCATAATAAATGCCCAAAGGATTTGTAGAGTAAATGAAAGAAAAAAAAAGATGTTGATAAAACCACAAAAATTAAGAAAAAAAAAAAGAGCACTGTTATCACATTATGGAAAAAAAATCTTAAATGAGGCCTTTGATTTATTTTCCATTAGTCATCTACTGCTGGTTCTCCTTTCTCCTCAGGCTCCCTTTTAGAAAACTACATTTTTATTTATAAATGGTTATGAATTGGAGATAGCTTCTAGGTTGGAGGAGGAGCATATGTCCCTTTTTCCTTTTACCTTTTGTCTAGGAGCCCATCCAGTGCAGACCTATGCATGCCCTGTATTGCTACCTCAGTCTTATTGAGTTCATATGTACAGATCTTATTAATTTAGAAGTTCTTGTAGTTTGTTCGTTTACTCTCTCCCCCACCCTCTGGCTCTTACAGACTTTATATCTTTGCAGTGTTGATTGAGTTCTTGTGAAAAGAATTTGTTGGAGACAGTCCCTTTTGCACCATTTAAATTTTCTTTGTTGAGAATTCTGTTTAGATCTGTAACCTATTTCTTTAAAAAAAAAACATTCTATTGCAGTTTAAAAATGTCTGTTTATTTGTTTGTTTATTTATTTATTTACTTACTTTAACTCATTTCTAATCGGTTTCCTTTCTTAATATTTAGATTTTTGAGTTCTTTATATATTTTAGATATTATCCCTCAATTCAATTTGTACTTTATAAAAAACTTTTCCATTCTGTAGACTGACGCTTTTTTTAATAACACAGCTTTTTGCTGTGCAGAAGCTTTTTGGTTTTATGAGCTCTGTTTTTAATTATTGCTCTTAGTGGAGATGCTAATGGTGTTCTGTTCAGAATGTCTTTTGCTGTGCCAGTTAGTACAAAGTTATTCCACACTTTCTCATCTCTTGGTACCTACAATCTCACTGATACTAACGTCTTTTATCCACTTGGTACTGAGTTTTGTTCAAGGTGATATGTTTAGGTCTATTTGAACTCTTTTTATGCAGCTACCAGTTTTGACCAGCATCATTTTTTGAAGATGATGTACTTTAACCAGTGTATGTTTTGGGATTCTTTATTAAAAAAAATATCAGATGTAAACTGAGTGTTGACATATTTGTGTGTCTTCAGTTTGATTTTGTTGCTCATCATCTCTGTTTTTCTGTCAATACCATGTTTTTTTTTCTAATAACTTTATAGTGCAGTTTGAAATCAGTGGATAATTTCATCTTCTTCCTTATTTGACTGGAATTGTTTTGAATTTCTCATCATTAAAGTTGATGTTGACTGTAAACTTGCTGTAAATAGCCTTTATTATGTGGAGGTAAGTCCATTGGATCCCTGGCCTCAATAGTAATTTATCAATAAGGGAAGTTAGATATTGTCAGAAGCCTTTTGTTCATATAATGAGATGTTCATATAGATTTTGTCTTTCAGTTTCTTTATATGGTAGATTAGATTACATTTATTGACTTAACTTATATAACCTTAAAGTATTCAAACATTTCTGGATATAAATTTCTTAATTTTGATTATTGATCTTTTTGATTTTTTGAGAGTTAGTTTACAAATATTAAGAATTTTATCTATGTTTATAAGGGTAATTGGTTTGTAATTTCATTTATTTGTTGAAACATATGTGGCTTGGGTGTTAGGATAAGTGTGGCCTTATAAAATATTTGACAATGTTCTTTCTATTTATATTTTGTAGAATAATTTAATGAAAATTGGTATTAAATTTTCTTTGGTAGTCTGGTAGAATTCTGTGCTAAAACTGTCTGGCCTTGACTTTCATTAGCTGGCTGATTTTTAATTATTTCATCTATTTAATTGTGAATTTTATGTTTGTTTAGACTGCTTGACTAATGCTCACTTAACTTTGGTAAGTGGGATGTATTGACAAATTTATCTATTTATTTCAGATTTTCTAATTTTGTCAACTACAGGTTTATAAAGTATGTTCTTAAGATTCTCTGGATATCCTCTTTACTTTTTTTTGTTTTGTTCCTATTGTTACTTATATCTTAATTATTATAATTATTTTATTTATTATAAATAAAGTCATACTTTTATCCATGTATATCCTTGTTCAAACTCCCTTCCTCCTCTGGTCCTTCCAGTCATATATTTTCTGTTCGGATTTAGTGACTTTGGATAAGTGTTTGTAAATTTTATCAAAGAACCAGCTGTTTTATTGATACTTTGAATTTGTTTTATATCTATGTTACTGATTTCAGCTATAAGTTTCAGTATTTCTTTTTCTTGACTCCTTTCAGATGTAGCTTTTTCTATTAGTTCTAGCTTTTTTGATGTCTTGTTAGCTTACTAATATGAGATAGCTTCATGTATTTTACTATGTACACAGTGCTATAAACTTGCCTGTTGTATGTGGTTTTTGACCCAGACTTTTTAGGGATTTCTTTGAGATTTGGACCCACTGGCAGCACCACAGCTGCTTAGCACTAAATAATCACACACAGGATTATATTAATTGTACACTGGGCCCAGACATATTGCTAGCTAACTCTTTTCTATTAAACTAACCCATCTGTTCAGCCATGTTTCTTGATACCTTTGCTGGGAGTAGAATTTCATCATCTTTCCTCTGCATCTGTCTGCGGTGTCTCTGCAGCATGTCTGTGGTGTGTCTGGTCTGCTAAGAGATATTCTCAAAGTTTTCTTTGTCTGGTAGCCCTGCCAAACTTCTTATCTGCCTTTGGCCAATCAGCATTTTTATTAAACCAATAGGCAGGGCAATTATTTAATAACATAATTCCACTACATGTCTCTTAGTACCAATTTCATTGTGTCTTATATGTTGAAATAGAATTTTTTCATTAAATACTATCACAGTAACGACTCTCAGTGAGATATGTTTTAAATGATGTTTATTTAGTGAGAATCGCTTACAAAATAGAGAAGGTTTTAAGAAGAGGTGAAGGGGTAAGTTTGCAGCATGCTAGAGCATTCCCAAATGAAAGCTGCTGTTGCACACGCCACACGTCTGAAACCCGCGCCACCAGTCCAGAAACCGCGTGAAAGGTCCCTGCACTGAGCGCGAGCCCAGTGGCTTTCTGTCTCCCGTCATCTCTCTGGGCGCTCTATTTCTGACACTTTTTTCCTGTTGACCAAGCCCCTCTCCATTCCAGTACTCAATTCACCTGAGTAGATTCTGATTTCCCGCTACATCTCCTCCTTTTGTCTAAATAAGAAGGTTCTAAACTAAGTATAAAACTACATACTATAGGTATCATCATAAGGCAGTGTCTGGGGAAGAAAAAGGTACTAACATAAGTAAGGGCAAACTACCACTAGCAGATAACAAATACAAGGTGCAATTTAATGTCTAGAATGTTAATATGAGGAGACGCACAGGGATTGCTTCAAACCTGCTTATCTCGAACAATAAAGTTCTAATACCTGAGTGTCTTTGTTGAGATGTGAAGTAATAACCTCAACTATCCAATCTTCAACACTGTCAAGACCTGAGAAGGAAAATATATACCTGAAGTGAGAAGCATGATAAAGTAACTTCCAAAATTTAGGAGAAGCCAACAACAGTTAACTACCTGGACAGTCATCCACCACATCTCTGTACAACGGGAGCATCCATCCTTGTGGCTACTGCCCTATGATATCTGACAAGTCTCCACAGAAGCAGGGTATTTTTTGGTACAACTGTCTTATCCTGTCTAGGCAAGCTTCAGCACTCTCTATCCTTCATCCTGCTAGACCATATTGGACAGAGAGCATGCTGACAGCAGTTAGGGCAAGTGTCGTCCTTTGCCCCTCAGGCCATTATTCGCCAAACAAGACAATCCCTTTGCAAGATGTTTGTGATGCTCAACACCACCTTGAGAAAGGAACAGCGATGCCAGGAGTTGTCATGTCTCTTAAGGCCAAATTTGAGATAACAAAATCTTGAATACCATATTCTCTCGGTCTATGAAGTGGTTGAAGATGCCTATCTATTTGGTATATTCTAACATGTTTCTGAAAAGCCTGAGTATCATGACTGTTAGGTGGCAAATCTGAGTAACCATAATCTGCAATCTCAATCAACCAAGAAAGTGAAGCTAACATTGTAAAAATAGGCATTCCAAAATGAGTGTACAGCTCCTCCAAATAATTTCAAGTATAACAATCTTATGAATATTGACCAAAATACACATTTTGTATCAAATGACAACAGTATCCTAACTATATATCATTATATATAAAAATATATCTAAAAAGAGTTATATAAAACAACTTGTGTGTATATTACAACAAATGTTATGACTATCATAAATAATTAGAGGTAGAAATTGCATTATGTAAATGACAATGCACTTAATACACATCTATGTGCAAAATATTTTAAACAGAGGTAGACACGTGCAAATTAAGGCAATTATACATTCAGCTTTGTTTCAAAGTATATATTATCCTAATCAAACATATAGATTGATTTCCCATTTGTATCAATATACAAACATTTGTACCATGGTGATTCATTTTTCATTCATCCTTTGGTTAATAGTTGTTTGCAAGTATAACGATCTCCCATTTATTCCCTTATTCCCTTTTCCTTCTTTCTGTCTCTCTTTCTGTCTGTCTCTCTCTCTCTCTCTCTCTCTCTCTCTCTCTCTCTTTAATTTTCTACATCTATAATATCATTCTATCCTTTACCCAAGATTAATTTATAACCATCATATCAAAATGATATTTGACCATAACCCTCCCTAGAATGACCTCCTTAATGAATGTAGTTCTTTCATTAAGTTGCTTCATGCTGACCTGTGGGCGACTGTATCTCTGTGGGGTCCTGTAAACTAAACAATGGTTAAGTCCTGATGAAGTAACTGTAAACATATATATAACCATTCCATAAGCGTATATAAGCATTCTCATCGTACTGAGTGAGTTCATCTGAAATTCTTGTTAAAGATAGGATATGAAACTATCTTACAAATGTCCTGATTGGTTTATACCTCAAAAATGATCACTGTGTGACATACAGCAGGTTCCTTCTTTCTCTGTCTCAAGGGTCTTTTTTTTTTTCCAGTGGGGGCCACGTCTTCCTTCTGGATGCCTTGGAGAATGTTGGTAGGAGAAATTGTTTTTTATAGTGGGGAATCCAATGAATACTATTAACTGAAGATATTGAACCACCAGAAAGAATTGGTTGCAGACAAGATTTTTAGATTAAGAGAGTAAGAAATGTAGAAAGAATATTTAAGATTTAAAACCAAAGTGAGATAATATTGGTCCCTATATATTTCATCTATTTTCTGTCTCACCTCAGGTGGCTTCTCTGATGTGTGACAGAGTCTCTAAGGTTTTATTTACCAATATGCTTGGGTTTAGAGAGGGAGAAAGCCACTTGCTCCACCTACAAAGCCAGCCTTTTTTGTTACCAAACCAGGACCTCCTATATATATATATATATACATAATCATTAGATACAGATGTACAGTTGTGAGAATAGAGAAATTACCCTTAGTGCCTGTCAGTGTCAGGTGTCCTTGTAATCCCCTGTAGTCCTTTTAATGTTTCAAAAGTCTGAGCATTCAGCATCCTTTTAGCTTTGTGAAGAGGGTTGCATCCATTCTTCTGTAAAAACAAAATTAAGACCCTGCCCCCCCTTGATTAAATGAATGTTCCTTACCACATATCCAATTGTCTTATCGGCATATGAGCCATTACTCCTTTTCCTCACAGGGTTCTCCTATTCGAATCTGTTCTTTATAAATCTTGTTGGTACCCATATTTTCTCTTTTCCTGTGGAAACAAAAGCAAAACCCCTTCCCCAATGAAGCACATGCTCTGGCTTCCATTCTGAAGTTAGTACATCCTTAAAATAAACAGGTTGATTCAACTCAGAAGTCCTTTCTATTACCCAGTGTTTCTATGCAGCTGAAGTTACTTTCTCATCAGCATTAAGAAAGTTTAATGTCAACAAGGCACTATGTAACCTCTCCCTAGGTTTTTTCATACCACCTTTCTGCTTATGAAGCATCTCTTTCAAGGTGTGATGGGATCTTTCCACAACTGCTTGTCCAGTGGGATTGTGTGGTATCCCAGTAAGGTGCTTTATCTCATAATATCCAAAGATCTGCTTCATTTTCTGGGAAACATATGCTGGAGCATTGTCAGTCTTAATTTGATCAGGAATTCCTAATATGGTCATGACCTCCAGAAGATGAGTGAGTACGGCATTGGCATTTTCAGAAATCAGGGCAGTAGTCCACTGCATTCCTGAGTAGGTAGGTGTCAATGGTGTGATGAACATATTTCATCTTACCAAATTCTGCGAAGTGAAACACATCCCTCTCCCAAATCTCATTGCTCCTTGTACCCTTAGGATTACTCCCAGTGGGTAATGATGGTTGATTGTAAAGGGAACACTTGTCACACTTTCGCAAAATTTCCTTGGCTTGATGTCAAGTGATGGGAAAACTCTTCTTTAATCCCTTGCTATTGACATGATGCTTCTTGTGAAACTCTGAGGCTTCTACCACATTTACTATTAATAACTGATTAATCTCATCATTACCCTGTGCTAAATGGCCAGGGAGGCCTGAATGAGCCCTGATATATGTGCTATATAAATAGGATGTGTTCTATTTCTGATGATATCCTGTAGCTGTACAAACAAAAAGGTTAATTCTGTATCATCAGGAATGAAGTCAGCAGTTTCAATATGAAATACAACTCCTTCTGCATAATGAGAGTCATTTATCAGATTAAGAGGTCCAGGAAAATCCAATAACACCATAATAATGGCATATAGTTCTGCCTTCTGAACAGAATCATAAGGACTCTGTGTCACCTTACTGAAGTTTTCTGATTTATAACCAGCATTTCCTGTTTTATTTGCATCAGTAAAAACTTTAGGAGTTCCAGAAATAGGTTTATTCTGTACCACATGGGGGAAAATCCAATTAGTTTTCTTTATAAATTGAATCCTTTTGCTTCAGGGACATTTATTACTAATCTCCCCCAGAAACTCACTACAGGCCTTTTGTCAAGGTTCATTCTCTGCCCATAATCGATCAATTTCCTCATTGGTCAAAGGTACAACAATTTCTGCTGGATCCTTTCTAATCAATTGTCGAAGCCCGAATTTTCCTTTGAAAATCAAATCTAAAATCTTTTCAATGTATATTTTTAGTTTTTTACTTGGTCTATGTGGTAGAAATATCCATTCTAACATAGTATTTTCCCTTTGCATTATGACTCCAGTAGGGGAATATTCAGAAGGCAAAATAACCAGGATGCAGTCAAGGTCTGGGTCTATACGGTTAACATGTGCTTCTTGTAATCCCTTTTCCACCAATGCTAATTCTTTCTCAGCTTCAGCAGAGAATTCCCTGGGACTGTTCAGATCTTTATTTCCATCTAAAGTTTTGAACAAATGAACCAGTTCATAGTTTTTAATACCAATAGTCAGATGTATGTGGGTGATATCCCCCAATAGCTTCTGGAAATCATTAAGTGTCCTTAATCTGTCCCTCTTAAGTTGTACCTTCTGAGGTCTAATTGTTTGCAAGCCTATTTTATATCCCAAATAATTGATAGAATCTCCTCTTTGTATCTTTTCAGGGGCAATGTGAAGTCCCCAATCAGGCAACACCTTCTTCAGTTCTTCAAACAGTTTTTCTAAGGTGTTTACATCTTGGTCCACTAACAATATATCATCCATATAATGGTAAATGATAGATTGTGGGAATTGTTTGTGTATCACTTCTAGTGGCTGTCAGACAAAATATTGGCATAGGGTGGGGCTATTCAACATCCCTTGTGGAAGGACCCTCCATTGGTACCTTTTTACCGGGTATGCATTATTGAGAGTAGGTATAGTGAAAGCAAATTTCTCCTTGTCTTGTTCTTGTAGAGGTATTGTAAAAAAAAAAAAAAACAGTCCTTCAGATCAATAACTATAATAGGCAATCCTTTAGGTAGCAAAGAAGGTAAAGATATACCAGACTGTAGGGTGCCCATGGGCTGAATCACCTTATTAATTGCTCTTAAATCTGTCACCATTCTCCATTTCCCAGACTTTTTCTTGACCACAAATACAGGGAAATTCATGGGCTGGTTGATTCTTCAATATGTTGCGCTTGTAACTACTCCTGTACTAATTGTTCTAGGGCTAGCAATTTCTCCTCTGTCAAAGGCCATTGTTGGTCCCAAATAGTTTTGTCTGTCAACCATTTCAAAGGCAGGGCTGTTAGTGTCTTTGGGGTGCTTGCAGCTTTTAGACTGTGTTGTTGTGCAACCTGAATAACCGACGACTGTTTTACATAGCTTCTTGAGGTATTGCTTTCAAGGCCACGAATAGTTCTTTGGTTAGTATTTAGGCCTGGAGGAATCTTAATTTGAATGTTCCATTGTCATAGGAGATCACAACCCCATAAGTTTACTGCTATGTTGGCCATGTATGGCTTCAATTTTCCTCTCTGTCCTTCTGGTCCTATGCATTCTAGCCATCTCACACTCTGTTTTACCTGAGACAATGTCCCAATACCTAAAAATTGAACATCTACCTCCTTGAGAGGCCACCTGGGGTGCTAGGCCTGCTGAGTTATGATCGAAACATCAGCTCCTGTGTTAGCTAAGCCCTGCATAAAAATATTGTCTATTCTTATTGTTAACTTTGGTCTTTGTTCAATTTTGGAGTTCTGCCAAAATATGTGTTTTATTGGTTTACTGGATACCATCAACTTCTCTTGTAAGGGCTATCTATTGTCTATGGTTACATGGTCTACTGTTTCAGGCTTGGAATTTATTACTTGTCCTGAGGACACTGCTCTTCCACTGTGACTGGATATGACTTAACCTTTTTTTGGCTTGAAGGTCTGATTCTTGGGGACTTCTCAGGGGAAGCCTCAAGTTACGTTTCCTGATATTAAAAGCTTGTCATCTTTGTCTCTTATAGATCTACCTTCATTTGTCCAATGTCTGCCTTTGTTACATCTCCTACATAGTCCAGGAGATAATGGCCTTCTGTTTAAGTCATTCCTGGGATTGGAAAAATTCCCATGTATGCTTTGCCTACAATTTCTCTTTATATGGCCTGACTTACCACAATTGAAACAAATAATGCTTTGATTCCTCATTTTAACATTAGCAGTGGCTTGTCCTACCTAATTCTCTTCATCAGTGTGTAGATATTCAACATTAACTGCAAGTTGGATCCATTCTTCTATGGATGCACCTCTGATCTTTAATGGCATGATCAATTTCTTACATGTCATATTAGCATTATCGAAGGCCAAAGAGAATATCAATTGTTTCCAAACTTCTGAATCTGACACTGCTCTATTTACAGCCTGAGTCAACCTCTGTAAAAAGTCTGTATAAGGCTCCTTTGGCCTTGTTTAATCTGAGTATATGACTCAATTCTCTGTCCTGGGTCCAAAACCTTTTCCAAACTGCATTTAAGGTAGCAGTATGGCACAGCAACAGAGCATAGTCATCATAAGTAGCCTTAACTGATACATCAGCACACTGGCCTTCCCCAAGGATTTGGTCCTTGGAGACAGTAACATTCCCAGTTTGATCTTGAAATTGGAAGGCCTTAGCCTCTTCCCTAAACCAGTTCCTCCACTGCAAGCTTTGGCCGTCGTTTAACACCGCAGTTGCTAAATTCTTCCAGTCATTAGGAATTACCTGATTCTGTGCTGACCATGAGTTCATGGATTGTTTAACAAAAGATGATTTTACACCATATGTAACTATGGCTTCCTTTATTGATTTCAGATCCATCATGAGTGTAGGTTCATAATTGTATCCCACATTGTCAGAAGCCCTTGCACATGATTGTGTTTTTTTGGTCTCTGGCACAACTGGGAATAGAGTTGGAGGCATGGGCGTTAATCCCCTCATCGTAACCACTCTAGGTAAAGAACCTTCTCTGCAGTAGCACCCTTTAAGAGAGGGTTCTGAGTTGTCTTGAGCAGGTGTTGCCTCAAAATCTTTTTCTAAAATCTCCAAGGGAACCTCATGATCTTGCAACCTAGTGATAATGATCTTTTCCAGTGTTTTATAGTGCTCTATAAATGACCTTTCCAAAAATTTCATAGAGTGGAAAATCCTCTCAGTCTCCACATCTACCTATTCTACTATCTTCTGTTCCAATTTCCTAGAGTTTTCATCCATTATCCTAAAATTTTCATCCATTTTCTTTAATTTTTCATCCAATTTCCTAAAATTTTCATCAATATGAGCTCTGCATTCCTCTCTAACCAATGTAGACCTCTCTAACCAATGTAGACCTCTCTTCTATAGAAGCAATGAGTTATCTTAATATGTTCATCCATGCCAGACATCTTAGCCTCACATGCCCTATGGGGAATGGGTTCATCTCTATGTTGGGACCCTTTAAAATAGGTAGGTATAAAGCATATTGTCACACAAAAAAGCAAAAGAACTCCTGGGTTGAGATAGCCTCCAAATGCATAATCCTGAAAATAATCCTCTATCACCATTGTGAAAAAGTGAGTAAAATTCTGAACATTTAACTGATCATACATTGTAGAAGAAAAAGAATTGCCTTACTCAGATGTAATGAGGACTTACGGTCAGCAGGTGTCGCAGTTGCGCCACAGCAGAGGTGCAGTAAGGAATTCTCTGGCTCACCTTTGTCTCCTCCAAAAAATTGTGGGTCACCACAATTGGCTCAATCCATCTCTCAGAAGATCCACGCATGCGCGCGCAGATCTGCTCTTGACTGTGTGCAATAGATGAGATCAGCGCACAGATCTGCTCTTGACTGCGTGCAAGAGATCTGTGCGCAGATCTGAAACCAAGCTGGCCACTCAGACCCATTGGGTCCGAGGGCGAGGAGCCCATGGTTTCTGTGGAACCAGCCCCTCATTCAGGCGCCAATTATCACGATAACGACCCACTGTGAGATATGTTTTAAATGATGTTTATTTTGTGAGAATTACTTACAAAACAGAAAAGGTTTTAAGAAGAGGTGAAAGGGTAAGGTTGCAGTGCGCCAGAGCGTTCCCAAAGGAAAGCTGCTGTCACACAGGCCACACGTCCAAAACCCATGCCACCAGTCTGGAAACTGCGCGAGAGCCCGCTGGCTTCCTGTCTCCATTCATCTCTCTCTGGGTGCTCTATTTCCAAAGCTTTTTCCCATTGACCAAGCCCCTCTCCATTCCAGTACTCAATTCACCTGAGTAGATTCTGATTTCCCACTACACAATCCTAGAAAGTTCTTCATTTCTTTCTTAATTTCTATCATGGATGCATTTTCATTGAGTAGTTGTACAACTGAGTTGTTCAATTTCCACAAGTTTTAAAGCTTTCTGTTATTACAGATATCCAACTTTAACTCATGGTGAAAACAAGATTTGGGGTGTACTTTAAATTTTCTAATCTCTTTATCCTTCTTTGTGTTGAAATATGTGGTCATTTTGGTGAAAATTCTTTGAGGTACTGAGACAATATATCCTTTTGTGTTTTATAAAATGTTTTGTATCTATTTGATTCATTTGGTTTATAACTTCAGTTAATTCCATAATTTCTCTGTTTAAATTTTGTATGAATAAACAGTCTGTTGAGGGTTGGAGTAGGATTTTGAATTTCATGACTACCAGTGTATAGGAGTTAATATGTGATTTAACAACTATAGTAGTGTTTCTTTTTTGAAAATCATGGCTAGTTTTTAAAGTTTTAAGACCATTTTGAAACATTTCACTTATACTAGATTCTAATTCTCAGTAATTTTAGTTATAAAAGAATTGTCTTTCATCATATATCTAGTTTGATTAAACATGACTGCAGTATCATTGTTGTAAAGACTTAAATTTTATAGACTTTTAATTCTAAGATATTTTTGCATGAACATTCCTGATTCCAAAGAGGAGTTTAATTTCAAAGTACATTACCCAAAAATTATAAATTTAATTAGACAAATAATCATTTTTATTTGAAAGTATGTTATTTAAATAAAAACAGTTCTATATAAATTAACTTTGGAATGTTTTCATAAATTAATAATATTCTAAATAAATGAAATAGTTATCTACTTTTAAAGATATATGTCCAACATCTAGATGTACTTATACAAGTTATTTTGCACCTTATAAAGTTCCCTGCAATGGTTTTGATACAGAATCACTTTATCTACTGGTTGTTATTGATGAATCCATATCCTTTAGGTCTGGTGGAAACCAATAACCCCTCAAAAGTCAATGACTTCATGAAGACTAGCTGCTATTTTTGTTGAATTCCATAGAGAGTAAATTAATTGTGATATCTTTTGTCTTATTTTTTGTGTCCTCTTACTTTAGTGTAGTCATTTATGATGTATATGTGGTGTATGATACATTATTTATTCTAGTATTAAGCAAAGGGTGCAGCTACTTTCTAGGATATGTTGACCTTCTAGATAATAACAGTAACTACAGAGGATAGTGGGAGTTGGAGAAAGATGTATCACATCATATAAGTGCATTTAACTTTTTTCCTACCTGTGTCAAAATCATGATTACTTGTGTTGTGAAATACACAGTCAATACAACAGGGTATGTATATTGCACATTGATTTTCCTATATGACTTAGATAAAAACAAACAAACAGACCACCAATGAATATTGCAAACCTGCATTTTTCCAGAATAAAATATCTAGTTTTGCTTTTTGTATACCTGAAGGTTTTTTTCCTCTTAAAATGTTATCTAAATGGACCTATTAAAATAGAAGTTACATTGTATTTGCATTCAGCCTAAAATTTTTCAGTAGCCTTTATATAATTACAATCATTACACTATTGTTTTCTGCTGAGCCCAGGAGAGGCTTCTTGTCCAGTTTTCATAGACTGGCTCACTTGGTGAAATGGGCTCTTTGTTACCTGGAGATCACAGCTGGCCCATTACACCTTGAATCCATTGCGATCTTCCACATATTCTCTTAGTTCTCTCCCTTAGCTTCTTCATGTCATTATTGAGACATCTGTTTCTCAAACAGTCCAGTTCAATACTATGTTTGAATGTTAATCTTCTCCCAGAAATTTCTTTGCCTCAACTTCAAACTGTATTTTTTTTTAACTCATGAAAAATTTTCATTTTTATGTCAGTCACCATTGTCTGTAGTAGATCATTTGGGTCTCATTAAGATACATTCTCATTAGGGAAGCAAAGAAGGAGCCTGAACAATCAACTATTTTGGAAACACCTATTTTGAAAGTGGCTACATTCTGCCCAGCTTCAGTCCCTTACATAATAAAAGACAATTCTGTAGAAATAAGTACTTTATAAAATAATGAGAAGTAAATAAACACTTAAGAACGTTTGTTTAATATTCAACTCTTAAGAAATCCTTTATACTAGAGAACACAATGTTTAAAATCATGTCCTAAGGCTTGAACATTTGAGACACTGGTGAGAACAAAAGTTCAACAAACATAAAACAGTCTACCTCTTTCACCAGTACATAAATCTGTTGTACTGATCTGTGGGCCAAGTTACCTCAGACTATGCAGTTCTTCCCCTGAAACTTCATTTCTGCACCCTTTGTAAAAGGGAGTATCATAAACTCAGAAGAACCAAACAGAAATAACTGGTCATACATGAATGGCTCTAGGTAAAGTGAGTGCTTGAAGTGAGAATCAGTCTTTTTGCTGAAAGTGGGAATGTATGGTAATTCACAAAAAAAAATCATTTAAATAGCTTGAGTTCATATTGTGATCCATTTATTTAAAGTTATCTCCATTAAATAACAATAAATAATCACATTTAAGGAATATCACATCTAGCTAGCTAGCTAATCAATAAAGTGTGATATTCAAAACAGGGCTCCTATTACATAAGAATCTCTGTTCTGACTATAATTTTTCTTACTGCCCATTGTGTCAAAGCTCCCTGCTTTTCAGAGACTCTTAAAACCATACTGTATCATCAATATTTACTTTGCATTTTAACTAAATTATAGTCACCATGAATGTAAGAAAAATTCTATAATTTAAACAACCATATCATAAAAGAATTATTGAAAGTCACAGGTGACTAAGACTATCAGTGTATAGAACAGTTGGTGCAAAATTAGCTTACCCAGCACCAAAAGGTTTGATTTTGAGATCTTTCCACTGAAGTCCAGACATGTGGCATTTCATTTGTATATAATTAAAGCAGTTTCTTATAATGGTGATAAGTAGAAATAAAATGTTAGACTGAGTAATGCTAACCCATATTCAGTAAAAAAAAAAAAAAGAGAGAAAGGAATCAATGTGATGAAAGAGTTAAGAAAGTTGCTTATGCCTTATATTTCTTTTTAATATTATTTATTATTCTGCTAATTTCATTTTTTGTTTTTGTAGAATAAAGTCCCATTTTTTTGTCCATTTATTCCCTTGTTCCAACTCCATTCCATTTCCTGACCCCTTCCGGTCAGTCTTTAGCTTCCCCCTCCCCACCTCCCAATCCCCTCCCCAGAAACGGCAAGAGGTACCAAGGTAGATTAGTTCAGCATCCACTCCAGGCAAGTCTGATTTGCTCAACTTAATATCAAAACTGGGTTAGGTGTTTCTCTGGAGGGAATGGGCTCCAAGGTGCCAATCCAGGCACAGAAACATAGTCTGAACCCTCCCCTGGAGGCTCCACATACTGCCCATGTCAGTGGACAGTTGCCTATCCTTGGAGGGCTTAGTTCCTCTTCCAGATGGTTCCCAGATGACTGTTCTTGATCAGTGAGCTCCCCAGAGCTCGAGCCAGCCATCACTGTGAGAATTTTCCTTATACTCCTTATACCCTTGCTAATATAGAATCACCTCCCCTGCTATCAGATGGACCAGGGACTCAACCCAGTGATCAGTCATGTATCCCTGCCTCTACCTCTATTCATTGTTGGAGGTAAGTTCTATGATGTGCTTTATATTTCACTCCAAAAAATTAATGAGTTAATTAAAATATGATCAGGTCAGTTGTTATTACCTAAGAGAGTATCATTTTTTTCTATCATTCTTGGTGATTTAATCCAAGTGTATTTTAATTATATTAAAAAAGAAAACATAAAAATATAGGAATTAAGTTTGTTCTTTTAGGTTTATGTTGGAAAATATTTCAGTTTTAGTAAGTGCTAAACATAAGTTATCCAATGACTTTAAAAGAAAACTAAGTTTAAAAACAAATAAAAAAAATAGAGATGGCTCAGTGGTTAAGAGCACTGAGTACTCTTCCAGAGGACTCAGGTTCAATTCCCAGTACTCACATGGCAGCTCACAACTGTCTGTAACTCTAGCTTCAGGGCAAAACACCACTGTACATAAAATAAAATAAAAATAAATAAATAGATAAATCTTAGAATGTTTTCTTTTTTAAAAAATAATAATTTACTGAGAAGCTGCAATATTGTATTCCAGAGTGGCTGAAGAAACTTACACTCCCACCAACAATGGAGGAATGTTCCCCTTGTTCCTCAACCTCTCCAGCATGTGTCTTTTATCTTAGCCAATCTGACATGTGTAAGGTGGTATCTCAAAGTTGTTTTGATTTGCATTTCTCTGATGGCTAAAGAAGTTGAGTACTTTTTCAAGTGCCTTTCAGCCATTTGCAATTCTTCTGCTGAGAATTCCCTTTTTAGATCTGAACCCAATTTTATGATTGAGTTATTCAAGGTTTTGGGCTTTAGTTTCTTGAGTTCTTAATATATTTTAGATATCAGTCCTCTATCTCTTGTAGGGATAGTGAAAATGTTTTCCCATTCTGTAGGCTGTCAGTTTTTCCTATTTCAGTGTCCTTGGCTTTACAGAAGCTTCTCAGTTTTAGGAGGTCCCACTTATTGATTTTTTTTTTTTTTTTTTTTTTTTTTTTTTTTTTTTTTTTTTTTTTTTTTTTTTTTTTTTTTTTTTTTTTTTTTTTTTTTTTTTTTTTTTTTTTTTTTTTTTTTTTTTTTTTTTTTTTTTTTTTTTTTTTTTTTTTTTTTTTTTTTTTTTTTTTTTTTTTTTTTTTTTTTTTTTTTTTTTTGTTCTTAGTGTCTGTGCCATTGGTGTTATATTTAGGAAGTGGTCGCTGTGCGAATCCGTTGAGGGTATATCCGACTTTCTTTTTTATCAAGTTCAGAGGGGCTGGGTTTATGTTGAGGTCTTTGATCCACTTGCATTTGAGATTTGTGCAGTCCCCAAGGATCAAACAATACCACTTCTGGGCAAATACCCTAAAGACGTACATTCACGTTCATAGCATTATTCGTAATAGCAAGATCCTGGAAGCAACCTAGATGCCCCTCAACAGAAGAATGGATTAAAAAACTAACTATGGTACATCTACACAATGGAGTACTACTCAGCAGTAAGAAAAAAGTTTATCCCAAAATTTGCAGGCAAATGGATGGATTTGGAGAATGTCCTCCTGAGCAAGGTATCACAAACCCAGAAAAAATAAGAAGGGGATGTACTCACTCACTAGTGGACTTTAAGCAAAAAAGCAAAAAGCAAAGCATGCCCAAGCTGCAATCCACAACCCCTGAACAGCTTGGGATCTGAAACACCTTGGACTGACACCTTGGATGCCACTCTCTCTAGAGGAACACTTGACTCAATCTTGATGTTGGGGTCAGCAAACTGGATCTGCCAGGAGTGGATGCTGAACTAAGCCATATTGTGACCTTGGAAACTCCTGCTCTCACTGGGGAGGAGATTTGGAGATGTGGAGAAGAGTGACTGGACAGAGTGGGAAGGGTATGAGACCTTGAACAAGGATATACATGGATAGAAAATGTGACTTTATTCATAATAAAAAATAAATTAAAATAATAATAATTAAAAATTATGTTAAAAATAATTTAAGTTAATAATAATTAAAATAATTAAAAATTGATGCCAGGAACAAATATATAGTAAGTATTCTCAATCTTGTACCCTGTATAATTTGGATTATCAATGCAATTATATTAACTGTTAATGAAATTGTTATGTTTTATGGAATATATAAGAACATGTGATTCAGTTTTTTGTTCTAGAATGGTAAATTTCTCAAGCAAAATCTTCATTATACAGACTCATATTGGTAAGTAAGTGGATTTAAAGTTTGCTTAATTTTAAATATTTTTATTATCAAAAGTGTTATGTACTCAGTAGTTGAGGTTGAATTTCTCATGTAAAAAACAGGTAATATAAAAAGATATATATGAGGGGCAGAAGGGGGAAGGGAGTTTTAACAAGGTGATATATGGATAGAAATATGACTTTATTCATAATAAAAAAAGAATATAGAACACATAATATACGCTAATTGGCTATTAGTAATCTCAGAAGAGTACCTCTTACACTCTGGGAGGTTTAGTGCTAACTATTTCATTTACAATTAAATAAACCAAAAACAAAATTTATTCACCAGTTCTTACCAAAGTTAGGTGGTGCCAGTGCTCATTCATGAATGCTTACATTTCATCCTGTTTTGTTTATAATCCAAGATACCATTTTTAAAAAGAATCAGTAAAATGTCCATTCATTAAAATAACTTTATCATGCACTGTGACCCAAAGCTTCCTGCATAATAATTATGTTTTGATCTAATTGCAAAAATAAACTTTGTGACTGTTTAAAAAAAGGATATACATGAAAGTTTACTAAATTCAAATTCCTTCTTTTGTATGTATTTTATCTCAATTCAGTGTAGTAATTTAAGATTTAGTATAATGAAAGTCATGTTTAATAATTTACTACCTTATTAAATTTATCCATGTTATCAAAAAAAGATTATATACCCAGAACTTTATCTTTTTATTTGACACACATGCATCAATATAAAAAGTTATAAACTATAAATACAAATATTTAAAAAATAATTTCAGGCATATTTTATGGTTGTAATAATGTTTGAAAGTTGTTCCTTTTTTGTATTATCTTAAAACTTTTTATACATTTTACTTTTAGTATATTTCTTGTGACTGAATATATTTGATGCAATAATTTGAAGAAAATCTACTCTAATTTGAGTAGAGATAAGTCTTTATTAATTTGCCACTTACCAAACCCTCATCTTTATTGAGGACAAGTGTCTATAAAATATAGAATATGTAAAGTATATAAAAATCATAAAATAATAATAATAATAATAATAATTAAAAAAGGGACTGGAGAGATGGTTCAGAGGTTAAGAGCACTGGCTGCACTTCTAGAGGTCCTGAGTTCAATTCCCAGCAACCACATGGTGCTCACAACCATCGCTTATCTTTTATTATTCTGCAGACACATATGCAGGTAGAACACTGTGCACATAATAAATAAATAAAATTTAAAAAAATAAAAAATAAAAATTGACATTGTTTTGCTTACTTTTATTGCTGTATCTGCTGACAATGTTAATGATAATAGGGATGGCTCCTGGACATTTGGTACTGATGAGAGAATAGGGCTTTATTTTATTTTTTTTAATTGTTTTAAAACTCAAATGCAGAATCTATAATTGTCTTTCACTTTAATGTTGTCAGCATTTAAAGCACAATATGATATAAAAAAGAAAAAACAATTAAAGTTTTATTTTCTGACTGAAATCTTTCCAACAAAGGAATGGGAATAGAATCTGCAGATTCTCAATGAGTTTCTTGAGATTTACTTTGAACCTCTAGCCTTGCCAAATAACTGTTTTGTTAACACTGTCTGCTCAGCCTGATGAACCTCTATAACTGCAATACATTGTTAACTGAAGTGAAGGAAGTACCAGTGCTTGAAGCTAATGCACTCCCAGAGCTGAACAGTATGAACCCAATGGGTGTGAAGTGAAAAGCAATAACAAAGAAAGGAACTTATCTTAAGTACTATGATTATCACTGTAGGCCAGTTTTTATCACTCATTTTGAAAGTACTTTCTAGGCCTAAACCTAAAATATTGATAGCAATATTAGCGCTATGTTTTCTTTGGTAAGTGCTTACTATATAACATATATAATTTAAAAAATGAGATTTGCAAACAAAATTTTCTTTATATACATATATATATATATTATTTGGTGATTTTACATCATGCACCCCATCAAACTCAGTTATCAGTCCTCTCAGATTCACACTCACTGTTATGATCTCCACATTTACGAAAACGCCCATTCATGCTACTCATTTTGTGCTCCAGTAAGTAAGTTTTCTAAAACTCCTGAGAAACTTTTATACGATAATGTTAGAATGGACATTCAAACTTAAATGCAGCCATCATTCTTAATGTCTATTTCACAGAGTAGATACTCAATGATCACTCATGTATATCATTATATAGTCAAAGGAAGAAAAGAGTTTGTGTTAGATATATAAACACTGGGAATCACAAAGGAATCTTCTTTGATATGTAAAAAAGAAAATGATGAGAATTAAGCTAAATCTCAACAAACATTATAAAACAAACAATAGAAGTATGTGCTTGGAGACTATAATAAAGTATAAATCTAACACTTATGAACAAAATACAAATGTGCTCTAAAAGAAACCTCACAGCAGATCATTCCAGGATAATAATACATCTTATTTCAGTCAAAATTGTTTTCACAAAGGGATGGAAATTTGTGCCTCTTTGAGTATCAGTTAGTAATAGGAGTTGTGGAACTTGGCAGATAAGGAAAGAAAATTAAGTATCTGAGTATTTTATAGAAGGATGTCCACATGTAAGTGTTCTACATGGCAATTCACTCATCCATACCATTCCTCCTTACAGAATACATATGAACAAGATGGTATTTTTTTTTGCTGTGACATTATATTTTATTCAGAACTATATCAGGTTTCTCTCTTTTATTACAGCCTCTCAGGTACAAGGTACCACTATCAAGAGCTTTCTAAATGTTATCCTTTTATTGCTGCTCTGAACTCTCCTGCATATGTGCTTGGTAGCTCTAGTCACTATAGAACAGCTGTAGTAAAGAATTTGATAATCCCAATTCCATCTTCATATAGTACCCATAGTATTATCTTATTTAAGGTTAAGGCTGTCTTTATAATGACCTCTGAGTTCTCAACTTTGGAAAAAAGATCTTTAGTCAATTAAGTTAACCTGGTAGTGGGAACACCATTTTTCCCCAGGGAAGAGTAAATTACTGTCTGGTGCCAAACAGTAATCTCTAATAATGTACATACTAATAGTAATTAATGTACACAACAGATTTTGTTAAGGAATAAACATATATATGCCTATATACCATGAATTTGAAGAAAAGGTTACAGAAGTATATTAAAAGATTTGATGGGAGAAATGGGAATGGATATCTATAAGTAAATTTTAATTTCAAAAATAAACAATAAAAACAACCAAACCCTTTGGAACTTTCCAGACATAGTCTCTTTAGTCCTGGGATTACAGACATGGACCACTATACTCATTGTAGTAAACTTTTAAAAACTTGTACATCCTGTATGCATGAAATGACATTTTGGGAAACTTTCCCTTGGTAGAATACATTTCTCAGCCTTGACACAGTTCAGAGGGACTTTTTCCTTGGTACTGCCTCAACTTAATATTCCAGACTTGGTCAAGTACCCAAGGGAGACCTTTGTGTCTACTCTTTCTGTGAAGAGTGAATGAGGTATGTATGGGGCAGGGGTGGGACAGGGGGCAGGAAGAGGAGAAGGTAGGGGAACTGGAATTAGTATGTGAAATGGAAAAAAATAACTTTTCCACTAAAATAATTTTTCTATGCATGCTCAGTCTCTCCAGTGGTAGAGCTAGGAGTGTGGGCAATATACCAATATTTTGTAGAGAGTGTAAAAAATTATGCCTTTCACAAAGTCAGGAGCTTGAAGCAAAAACTTGTACAGAATTATTTAAATTATTGGAGTGATTATGTTTTCATGTTGTCGATACCAAGACACACGTTATAAATTTTAAATCTCAAAAATAGTCTCTGAAAAATAATAACATAGTGATTTCTTCTAAAAAATCCTGTGAAATCTATTATCAGTGCAAAAAATAGTCTATAAATATAATATAAAAAGCATAGTCATATGAGACCATAAATTAGAATTAGAATCAGAAATACTGCACTTTGAATGGGGAAGTATGTAGGACTAATGTGTCTTATACAGGGTAGTACTGTTACTAAAAAACACTTTTCTCATAATTCTCAATGCTGGCCAGACTTTTATTAAAATATCTTGAAATCTGATCTCTGGAGTAAAACTGAATTGTGGTCAAATTGAAGTGTGCACAATTGAGAGCCAGAGAGATAATTAAAGTGCAAGGAAATTTGACCTCTGAGGATAGGTTAGAGTAACTTGGATTATTGAAACTGAATCAAAGGTGCTTGAGAGGAGACAGCATAATAGTTGCCAAGCATATAAATGGTTCTATTTTAGGGAAGAGCAGCCAGCTGCTAGTATTTCCAAAGGGATTAAGGAGAGGGTCAATAATCGTTCTCTGCAGAATAGTGCAAATTAGGTTAACTTTAATGAAAACTTTTCTTTAATAGGAGAATTATTAAGTAAGATATCTCTAATAAAAAAGCCCCCCCCTTTTTTTCTGGTATTCCAACTCTTTCCAAAGTCTTGACAATAGTCGTGATTATATCTGCCTATATTGTTAATGGGACAGTAAATTCACAAAGAAAGATCTGTCTTGGTCATTCATAGCTGCTTCTCATTGATTGCTCCAAATCTTCTTGAAAATAAAATTACATTATATTTTTTTATTATGAATAAAGTCATATTTTTTATCCATGTATCCCCTTATCCAGACTCCCTTACCCCTCCCGCTCCATCCAGTCACTCACTATTCTCCCCATCACTTTATCACCTCCCCAGAAAGGGCAGGCTGTTCCAAGAACCCAAGGTGTCTTAGCTCAGCATCCACTTCCGGCAGATATGCTTTCCTCATCCCAACATCAAGACTGGGTCCAGTGTTCTTCTGGTGAGAAGGGGCTCCAAGGTGCCGGTCCAGGGTGTTTCACATCCCACGATGTTCAGAGGTTGTGGTTTGCAGCTTGAACAAGCTTAGTTTTTTGTTTAAATATCACTAAAGAGTGAGTACATCCCATATTTCTCTTTTTTGGGTTTGTGATAACCACACTAGGAGGATATTCTCCAAAACAATCCGATAGTCTGCAAATTTTAGTATATCATTTTTTTCTTACTGCTGAGTAGTACTCCATTGTGTAGATGTACCACAGTTTGTTAATCCATTCTTCAGTTGAGGGGCATCTAAGTTGTTTCCACGTTCTTGTAATTACGAATAATGCTGCTATGAATACACTTGAGCTAATGCATTTGGGGTTCAAATGTGCATCTTTAGGGTATATGCCCAGTAGTGGTATTGGTGGATCATTAGGAACACTGATTTCCAGTTTTCTGAGAAACGTCCATACTGCATTCCAGAGTGGGTAAACCAGCTTACACTGCCACCAACAATGGAGGAGTGTTCCCCTTGCTCAGCAACCTCTCCAGCATAGGCTGTCATCTGTCTATTTTATCTTAGCCAATTTGACAGGTGTAAGGTGGTATCTCAAAGTTGTTTTGATTTGCATTTCTCTGATGTCTAAAGATGTTGAGTACTTTTTCAGGTGCCATTTAGCCATTGGTAATTCTGCTGAGAATTACCTTTTTAGTTCTGAATCCCACTTTTTGACTGGGTTATTCAAGGTTTTGGGCTCTGGTTTCTTGTGTTCTCTATATATTTTAGAAATCAGTCCTTTGTCCCTTGTAGGATTGGTGAAAATCTTTTCCATTAGGCTGTCAGTTTGTCTTGTCCACTTTATCCTTGACTTTACAGAAGCTTCTCAGGTTCAGGTACTCCCACTTATTGATTGTTGTTTTTAGTGTCTGTGCCTATATTTAGAAAGTGGTCACCTGTGTCAATTCATTGGGAGGTATTTCCCACTTTCTTTTCTATCAGGTTCAATGTAGTTGGGTCTTTGATCCACTTGGATTTGAGTTTTGTGCAGGGTAACAGGCTTGTATATTTTTTCTATTTTTCTATACACTACCATCCAGCTAGGCCAACACCATTTGTTAAAGATACTATCTTTTTTCCATTGAATATTTTGAGCCTCTTTGTCAAAAATCAGGTGTTCATAGGTTTTTGGGTTAATGTCTGGATCCTCAATTTGATACCATTGATCCACAAGTCTGATTTTATGCCAGTACTATGCTGTTTTTATCAATGTAGCTCTATAGTATAATTTGAAGTAGGTGATGGTGAGACCTCCTGAGGTTCCTTGGTTGAGCAAATAGTTTTGGCAATCCTGATTATCCTGTTATTACAAAAGGAGATGAGTATTGTTCTTTCAAAGTCTGTAAAAAATTGTGTTGAGATTTTGATGAGAAGTGTGCTGAATCTGTAGATTGCATTTGGTAGAATTGCCACTTTTACTATGTTGATCCTACCTATTCAGGAACATGGGAGATCTTTCTATTTTCTGATATCCTCTTCAATTTCTTTCTTTATTGATTTAAAGTTTTGTCAAATAGGTCTGTTACTTCTCTGGTTATAATTACTCCAAGGTATTTAATGCTATTTGCAGCTATTATAAAGAGTAATGTTTCCCTTATTTCTTTTTCAGCCCTCTTATCTTTAGTATCTAGGAAAGCTACTGATTTCTTTGAGTTAATCTTGTATCCTGCTTCATTGCTGAAAATGTTTATCAGCTATAGAAGTTCCCTGGTAGAATTTTGTGGATCACTTATGTATACAATCATGTCATCTGGAAATAGAGATAGTTTTACCTCTTCTTTTCCAATTTGTATCCCCTTAATCTCCTTTCATTCTCTTATTGCTTTAGCTAAAACTTTGAGAACTATATTGAATAGATAAGGGGATAGAGGACAGCCTTGTCCAGTTCCTGATTTTAGTAGGATTGTTTTGAGTTTCTCTACATTTAGTCTGGTGTTGACCATTGGCTTCTTGAAAATCACCTTTATTATACTTAGAAATTTTCACTGTATTCCTGATCTTTCTAGGACTTTTATCATAAAGGAGTGTTGGATTTTGACAATGGCTTTCATGTGGTTTTTCTCCTTCAGTTTTTTTATGTGCTGGATGACATTTATGATTTTTCATATGTTGAACCATCCCTGCATTTCTGAGATGAAGTCTACTTGATCATGGTGGATATTTTTTATATGCTGTCCTATATGGTTTTGCAGAATTTTGTTGAGAATTTCAGCATCAGTGTTCATGAGGGAAACTGGTCTGTAGTTCTCCTTTGTTGTGTCTTTGAGTGGCTTGTGTATTAGAGTAATTGTTGTCTCATAAATAAAAGTTAAGCAATATTCCTTCAGTTTCTACTGTGTGAAACAGTTTGAGGAATACTGGTAATAATTCTTCTTTGAAAGTCTGGTAGAATTCTGCACTGAAACTATCTGGACCTCAGCTTTTTTTCCTTGGGAGGATTTTAATCACAGCTTCAATTTCTTTAGGGTTATAAGCTTATTTATGTGTTTAATCTTTTTTTGATTTAATTTTGGTAAGTTGTACCTGTCGAGAAAGCTGTCTATTTCTTCTATGTTTGCCATTTTTGTAGAGTATACATTTTCAAAACATGACATGATAATTCTCTGGATTTCCCTGGGGTCTGCTGTTTGTGGTTTCATGGGAGCTTCTGGGATCCTTACGTTGGCAAAAATGACACACATGACCAGATACAGCTATGGATGCTTATAGAAAAACATATTCTCTGTAGCACCACAAGCTTTTTAATACAGTTTTATCTACACTAAAATGAACAACAAAGAGAACATACACTCAAGTCCCATGAGTGCCATGTTTTGTAATGTTTCCATTAGAAACAAACTCAGCCTTCAATTCCCTATAGCTCCATTATGAGCATGGTTTTATATAGATAAGTTACTAATATGCTTTAGCTATACTGTAGGTTAAATAGTCTTATGTGGATTGCATTTTATATATTGCTAATTCACACACACACTACTATTGAAAAACAAATTCTGAGACCAAGTTAGAGTTTCTAAAATTATTAAGGAAATTATACTTTTATAAAATATTTTTAATTACTCAAGGTTTAAATCTTATCTGCTGCTTTGAGTTAGAAATAATATTTTACTTACATAAGTGTTCTCCATGGGTATATACCAAGACAATTTTTGGTGATATGATACATATTTAATAAAACATGGATTATCAGGAGATCAACCCACAGTTAAACAAGGCAAAAGTAGTTCTAGGAGTTCCAAGGATAACAGAGCAGTGGTGAATCACATAGAGTTCTAGATCTCCAGAAGTTTTAGATCTCCAGGAGTTTTGGATCTCTGTGAGTACAAGGCCAAACAGTTGGACTTCAGTGGCACACACCTATAATCCCAGCACAGGCAAAGCTGGGAGTGGTGACCTATGCTTTTAATCCCATAACTTCAGAGACAGTAATGTTTCTGTGCTTTGAGTTCAAGGCTGACTACCAGATAGCTATCTTATGTCTTTTATCTTAACCTGGAGAGGATACAGCTGGGCAAAGATGCTTTTAATGCAGGTACTGGAAAACAGCAGCAATTAGAAGTGACCAGGTGCTGGGATGAGGAAGATGGAAGACAGCTGGGAAGGATTTGATTGTGGTATTTTCTCTCACTGATATTTCAGCCTTTCCCCAATATCTGGCTCTGAGTTTCTTTCATTGCAACAAGAATTCATGCCACACTCTCCCCAACATTTTATGTTAAAATGCATACAAATTTAATATTTGATAAATTTGGCTTAGGAAAACAAGCCATACCATTCAATTAGATACATTGGTATACATGAGTTTTACTATGTTTCTTTTACATCAGAGACTTTTTTTATTTTACCTCTTATACTATAGATACAATTAACAATATATAATTGTGTTTTCTTTGAAAATTCTCATTAATCTTATTTGCATTTAAAATTATTTATATAGTATATCTTATTATATACCATATGCACTCATTTCCTTTTCTATCATGAAGGTATTACACATTTCTAAGAGCTATTGTACAAATTGTAAACAGATATTTTTGCTGATCAACCCAACCCAATAAAGACATTTTTTAGCATTGTTTATCATCCTGGTAAGTAGAAAATATCTGCCAAGCTCCAGTGCAGAATATTCATGAGATTTCAGCCTTTCCCATGTACCTGATGAGAATGGCACAATCATTAGATATTAGGTCAGTCCATGGTCTCAGTGAGCTCAATGGATTTGGCTAAGCTCTAGCTAGAAAGCCTGTGAGGAATCTGTGTCTAGTATAATATTCCAGCCTATCCCATGGTATTGGTGAGGATAGGAGGTTAGTCAGTCTTTATTCATTTTCAATCCTGTAAGATTTTCTATGTGCTATACCTCTGTAGCTGTCAGGTTTTTAGCAACATAATGTGTAGTAGCACAAATTTGGGCTGTATTAAAGAGACTCAGAGCCAAATACCAGGGGGGGGGTTTGGGCGGGGGGAAGAGCTGAAGTATCTAAGAAAGGAAGCACCACAGTCAGTTCTCATCCAGCTGTCTTGCAAATCCCTCAGCCTCACTCCTGGTCACTTCTGCTTGTGGCTTCTGTCAGTTGCTTCTGTCTCTGCTGAGTTTCTATAACCCTTATATACCCTATCCCATCCAGGTTTGGATTAAAAGCATGTAGCCTTGAATGCACAGAAACAGAGGAAATTCTGTCTCTGGAGTTAAGGGATTAAGTGTGTAGGTCCCCACACCTGGCTTTCCATGTTTTGGGATTAACGGTGTGTGTGATTATCTCTCAGCTATTAATCCTTGTACTCAAGGATCAAGCATTTCCTGAGCTGTATGCCTAGGAGTTGACTGTGTGCTGCCTCTGACATTTCAGGATTTATTAAATATCTAAAAAAATACCCACATATTGTTTTTTTGTGTCAAAAACAAAAAATGAAAGTTATAACACAGGAAAAACATATACATTAGGAACAATAGTTGCATACAATAATATACAAACAATAATTACATGTGAAATGCCCAGTTTGTTAACAATTGACAAATTTGCAGAAAGTATTCCATCATTTATCTTATTTTGGTGAATCCAAAGGATTGTACCTTATCCACTTTGCATCTAACTTATATTATTAACTAAAACTGTATTGCAATGTCCCTTAAAATTAGTTTAACTCTTAAGTGAGTTTCTTTCCTAAAACTGTCACTAGATAACTCTATTAACTATCTTATCTTCAAATTCCTCAGAGACCCAAGAATGAGATAATATTAAGCAAATAGAAACTTCCAAAAATGTAAGATATGAAACAGCTGGCTGCCTGGACAGTCACACAAAGTTTTTCTGTGTTGTTCAAGTGTCCATCTTCAGCTCACAGGCCTAGCAGACTTCTCTAGGCAGCAGATTATTCCCAAAGCCCTTTCCACCTCATCTTGGAAGGTTTGGCAATTCTTTTTTGTGTTTCTTCTGCTTGTCCATTTTGAATATTATATTGTCAGCAGTCAAGGCAAGAGTACTTTCTTGCCCAGTGCATTACTTTTGTCACAAAGAAGGTTAACTCATATTAAGGAGTTTTCTTGATGTCTATAATCTTCTGTGAAGTGGATTGGTCCTGCCAGGAGCAGATGTCCCATTGTCAAAAAAATAACTTATGTTTTTAAAATTTTCTTAAATGCTATATTCTCTGAATTTGTGAAGTGTTTGAAGACCTGTCCATCTAAAATATAGCTGATCTTGAAAACATATCTAATATGACTATAAATTTGATTGTAGTGTCTTAACTACCAACTTGCATTTCTTTGTATCCTAATTAGTTGGTAATAATAACTTTCCTGGACTAGCAATTTGTATTACATTGTTAGATGAACTGTATAAGTATAATACCTTGAGCAAACAGAAATATATGTACAGTGACAAAATTAATCTCTACTTTATATCAATATGCACAATTTGTATACAATATACAAAGGAATCAAATCCAATGTAAAATATTTAAAACTAATTTCTTTATTTTAAAGTAGATTCAATAACCTACTCTTCTATCATATTTGTATCCTTTTTTTTTCTTTTCTTCTTTTTTTAAACAATAACTCTGTCTGTCTAAGCTAAACAAGAACTCTGTTTAGCCTTTTCTAACCATAACCACCAACAATTTTTAACCAATTACCCTAAACAATGACAATCATTCATAACCCTTTAAAAGACCAAAACCACTCACCCCACCTCTTGGGAATGTGGGCATCAGGTTCTGAAATTTACTTCCTGCTGTCTGGGGTGGTACAGACATCTTTAGAGGTTCCTGAAAAGAAAAGTGTTATTGATTGTCAAGTCCTAAAATATGTAGCTGTATTATTTGTTATCCAGTCTTTGCATAACAGGAAAATGCATGGCTCGTCTCAGGTCCTGGCTAGAGAGGCATCTGTAAAGCTAGTTCATCTCAGCTAGTAATCTTGGAAATGTACTGTGCAGTTTGTAGTCCAAATCTGCTCTTTGGATGGTGTTTGTCAGCCTGGTGGCTTTGTCATAGTTCATGTGATATCCTTGTTGTGGGGCCACATCTTCTCATTGGATACTTCCAGTTCACAATTAGGCATTGTCATGGATTATGCAGAAAACTGATGAGACTAAAACCCAACACAATATACAGAAAACTAAATGCATGCATTTTTATTGAGAATAGGACTAGTAACAATAGAACTGTCCCTTCTTTTTAGTCATTTTTCTGTCCCATATCAGGTGGCTCTTCTGATACAATACAAAGATTTTACATTTTTTCTTTAACAAGTAAGCTTGGGTTTAGAAAAGGAGAAAGTGAAACTTCAACTCCAAATCCAGCTTTTATTTATGATTTAACTGGGACATCAACTTATCTTGTAATTAAAGATAGAGGTTAAGAAGAGTTTATCACATAGAGTATATTGTGATATTCTTTTGCTTCTGAATTTTTCTAGATAGCCTCCCTTCTGTTGTAGATGTTTAGATGCCCAAAATCTTTTAACTTCTTGAAGATGGGTATTTTAGGATTTCTGTAAAGATAAAAACAAAAACCTGTCCCAAACCTTTTGTTTTTTCTTACAACTTAAAAAAAAATTGTAGTATGGGTACATAAGCCATCATTCTTATTTTCATGAAGTTTCTGTATTTCAAATCAAGTCTTTATTAACTTTGGTGGTACTCATAATTTTTCTTCACCTGTGGAAACAAAAGCAAAACCCTTCCCCAAACTTAATTTTGAGGAGGTTTACTTTCTAATTTTTATGAGTTTTGATTTTTAGTTTCTCCTGATTTTTTTCTCTCTCTTCTATAAGTTTTCTATTATCCAGAGCTGCAGGTTTTGTATAATACACATTATGTTTTTTGATCACTCTAGGAAGGGATGTCTTCAGTGATGACAGAAAAAGCCTGAACTGCATTTGATATGGGGGCTTTGGGGGCTTTCAAAGTCTCCCTTGGGATGTTTTTTAAAGGCAAAATGTTGCCTTGTTTGTCCCTTGTTGACTGACATCCATTAGTCCAATGTTTATCTTTTCCACACCTCTTGCATACTCCAGGAGTGAGGGGTGTTCTTTTGGGATTATTCCTTACATAGGCACTGTTTC
Organism: Sigmodon hispidus; assembly: GCA_004025045.1. NCBI lineage: Eukaryota > Metazoa > Chordata > Mammalia > Rodentia > Cricetidae > Sigmodon > Sigmodon hispidus. The sequence goes on along the minus strand of PVIH01004927.1, from coordinate 60,794 downwards.
TGGGAACAACTTGATTACAGTTTCTTTGTATATGACCCTGTCTTCCACAATTACAGCATTTAACATTTTGACTTTTTCTTATACCTCTAGAAATGACCACTTCTACTCACCTTATAATCACCTTCAAAAGAATCTGCATTAATTGTTTTATGAATCTAGACCTCTAAGGGTGCTTAACTTCCTTTTAACAGTCTTATTATTTTTTGCATTGTTTATTAGCATTCTCAGACAACAGGAATTCAATTATTATTTATTTGCCTTGCTTCTGAATCTGGTACTATCCCATTTACTGCTGCAGATAATCTCTGCCAAAAGTCTGTGAAAATTTTCTTATTTTTGTGAATGAATCAGTTTTCTTTCCTACCTCTTCTATCCAATCCCAAGCATTTAGTGCTGCCATGCAGCATAAATCAAGAGTGTGTTCATGTATAGGTATTAACTTTCAATATCAGAATATTCTCCTTCCCTAAGAAGTTGGTCTTGGGACACTTCTATGTCCCTGGTTCTGTTTCTTTGTTATATTATCTTAGCTTTCCTCCTTCCATCATGTTTTCCACTGTAAAAGTGGCTCTGGTTGTAAAACAGCAGTAGTCATATCTAACCAGTCCTCAGGAGTGATGCGGTGGCAAAAAGATCATGAATTCAACAATTGTTTTACAAATGGTAAATGCATCCCATATGTCACAATCTCATCTTTAACCATTTTTAGTTCTTAGCCTATGTACTGGAACCCAATTAACTTTTCTAATATCTTTATCCTCTGTAGATTTTTTTAATGGTTACTGGGTATATAAGTGTCTGACAACCTTAGGCTGTTTTTTTTGTAGCTTTAGATGGCCTTGCTGAGGTCTGTTCTTTATACTCCTCTGTTTGTGTTTGAATGTCTTTGAGTTCCTTTTTAATAGACCTTTTAAGAACTTCCTTTGTTTTCATAAGCTTTTAGTTTATTTGTCATCTCCAAAATTGTCCGCACATCATGTCCCTGCAGATCTACTCATTTGGCTTTTTGTCAGCACCAACATTGGCCTTTGCAGTACCCCTGACCTTCTTCATTCTGTTCTTGTGGTTTTTTGCTGTTTTTGTGAGGTCTTTTTTTTTTTTTTTTCTTTTCATAAAGGCCATTTCTTGTAAGTTTGTGTTTGGGCTCATTCTTCTTTGCATAATCTAGGGAATCATAGATCATGTCAAACCCAGTTATTTTGCTGCCCCTAAAGTGAGTTCTGAAATCAAACACAAAGATGACATCTGGTGTGGTTTTGTACATCTTGGCTAGTATTTCCTGAATTTCTGTCTTTGGTACTGTTGCCTTCCCAGGGTGAAGGACATCAATAACCATCTTTGAAACAGATGAGTAGTCATGAACTTTCTGGTCTGGATTGTTTCTGTGTCATTAGTGATGACTGCAGTGCTCGAGCTGCAAAGGAGGGAAATAGCTTTAAAGACTTCTTTTTTTAGAATTCACATTAATTGACTTATTCAATGATAAAACAGAAGTCAAACAAAAATATTCATAATAAACATTACGAGGATAATCAAAATTATGAGGACCATCCCTTCTACTTTATTTAACTTTTTCTTTACTGGTTTTAATATCAAATCATCTAGAGAAAGATCACAGAAAGACCATGCACCCTCCATGGACTTAAACAAATTCCACCCTTTTTTGAAAAAAAAATGAAAATCTGCTGTGTTGTAAATAGTTCTGGCCTGGACTTTCCAGGCCTAGCCTCAAGGTTCAGCTCCACACAAATGCTTATGCTAATTTTATGCTGATTGACCTAGGACCCAGGCATATAATTTACTAGCATTTGCTCTCAATCTAAAAAATTTTATTCAGCCTTGTGGCTCAGTACCTTTCTCAGAGAAGCATTTCCTCTGCATCTGCTGGCTGCTCTGGTGACTCTGACATCTGTGTCTGGCATCTGTCTCTGCTCTGATATGTTTCCGAGTTTTCTTAGTCTGGTAGCACTGCTCATACTTCCTGTTTGCCTTTGTCCAGTCAGCTTTTATTAAACCCATAGGTGGGACAGCTATTTACATTACCATCATAATCCCACTACACTGTTGTACTCACCAATCTAGTTGTCAGTGACAATTCAAATGATTGTGAATTGGGACAGCAACCTAATGCAATAATGGCCCAAGGAGGGATTCACAAAGAGAAGAAAACCTACACCCCACCAGGAAAAAGAGGCCACTGTCTGAAAAAAACTTAACCAGATAAAAGTAAATGGGAAACACATGTGGCCAGGTTGATCTAAAATTAGAGGCTAAATCAACAGCCTAACTGGCCAATAGTTACTCTTCCAGTCACATGTTGTTCTGGCTGGTAAGCAGCTTCTTTTGGCGGAGAGGAATTCATGCCACAAAGTTGGGTGCCAATTGTGGTAGCATGAATTTGGGTTGTATTAAATAAGACTCAGAGCCAAATAGAGGGGGAAAGCTGAAATATCAGAAAGAGGAAGCACCACAGTCAATTCTCATCAAACTGTCTTGCAACTTCCACACCCTTGCTTCTGGTCACTTCTGCCTGTGGCTTCTGCCAGTTGCTTCTGTCTCTGCTGGGTTTCTGTAGCCCTTATATACCCTATCCCATCCAGGTTTGGATTAAAGCCATGTAGCCTTGAACTCACAGAAACAGTAGAAATTCTGTCTTTGGAGTTATGGGATTATGGGAGCAGGTCACCACTCTCTGCTTTCCAGGTGTGTGTGATTGCCTCTCAACTGTTTATCCTTGTATTCAAAGATCAAGGATTTCCTGATCTGTCTGTCTAGGAGTTGGCTGTATGCTGCCTCTGACATTTTAGGATTTATTAACTATATGACAAATATCCACAGTAATGAACCTGGTTTATCTGAGATTAACTGCTGTCTCAGGTGATGAACAGCAATCAAGGATTTCAGTAGGAATAAAAAGAGAAGTGATGAAAACAAAGCATTGGGTTCAAGGCTAATCACCAGTCTAATTAAAAAACATCATCATCTACTTAAGCCACTCAAAGACACAACAAAGAAAGAGAATTATAGACCAGTTTCCCTCTTAATCATTGATGAAAAAATTCTCAAAACAATTCTGCCAAACCAAATCCAACAACATATAAAAATGTCATTCACCATAATTAACTAGGCTTCATCCAGGAAATGGCAGAGATGTTTCAACATAAAGAAAACTATAAATGTCATCTATCATATAAACACATTAAAAAAAACCACATGATCACCTCCTTATATGTTGAAAAAGTCTTTGACAAAGTCCAACACTCCTTCATAGTAAAAATTCCTAGAGAGATCAGGAATGCAGGGAAAGTTGCTAAGTATAATAAAGGTGATTTACAAGAAGCCAATGGCCAACACCAAACTAAATGGAGAGAAACTCAAAGAAATCCCACTAAAATCAGAAAGTAGACAAGGCTGTCTGATTTCACCTTATCTATTAAACATAGTTCTTGAAGTTTTAGCTGAAGCAATAAGAGAACAAAAGGAGATTAAGGAGATACAAATTGGAAAATAAGTGAAACTATCTCTATTTCCAGATGACATGATTGTATACATAAATGATCCACAAAATTCTACCAGGGAAATTCTACAGCTGATAAACACCTTCAGCAATGTAGCAGGATATAAGATTAACTCAAAGATATAGTAGCCCTACTATATATTAAAAATATAAGGGTTGAAAATGAAATAAGTGAAATATCACCTTTCATAATATCTGAAATTAGTATTAGATTCCTTCTTGTAACTATAACCAAAGAAGTATCAGATATGTTTGACAAGAAATTGTAGAGGCCATCAGAAAATGTAAAGATCTTCCATATTCCTGAATAGCTAGGATCAACACAGTGAAAATGGCAATCTTACCAATCTACAAATTCAATGCAATTCACATCAAAATCCCAACACAATTTTTTACAGAACTTGAAAAAACAATACTCACTTTCATTTGGAAGCTCAGGAAAGCCAGGATTGCCAAAACAACTTAGTTCAACAAAAGAACCTCAGGAGGCATCATCATCTTCAAATTCAAATTATAATATAGAATTACAGTAATAAAAACAGCTTGGGACTGACATAAAAACAGATGTGTGGATCAATGGAATGGAACTGAAGACCCTGACATTCACCAACATACTTGTATATTGACAAAGAGGCCAATAACATTCAATAGAAGAAAGAAAGTATGTTCAACAAATAGTGTTGGCATAACTGGATGGGAATGTGAGAAAATGGAAATAGATCCAAACCTTTCACCTTGCACAAAACTCAAATTCAAGTGGATCAAAGACCTCAACATAAACCCAGCTAGACTGAACTTGATAGAAAAGAAAGTGGGAAATACACTTTAAGGCACTCACACAGGTCACCACTTCCTAAATATGACACTAGCAGCACAGACACTAAGAACAACAATCAATAAGTGGGACATCCTGAAACTGTGAAGCTTCTGTTGGGCCAAGTACACAATCAATAAGGCAAAATGACAGCCTACAGAATGAGAAGTTGGCTTTTTTTTTACCAACCCTAAACGTAACAGAGGATTGATTTCTAAAAAATATAGAGAACTCAAAAACTAGAACCTCAAGCCCTTATTAACCCAATTTAAAAGAATGTGTTCAGAACTAAAAATGGAACTCTCAGCAGAAGAATTATAAATAACTGAAAGACATATGAAAATGTGCTCAACATCTTTAGCCATCAGAGAAATGCAAATCAAAACAACTTTAATATACTACCTCATACCTCTCAGAATGGCTAAGATTAAAACACAGATGACAGCCTATGCTGGAGAGGCTACAGAGGGAGGGGAACATTCCTCCATTGCTGTTGGGTACGTAAACTTGTTAAGTTACTATGGAATGCAGTATGGCAGTTTCTCAGATCTCCCTAATTAACCAGCAATACCACTTTTAGGTATATACCCTTAAGACACACAGTCACACCCCAATTGCATTAGCTCAACTATGTTCATAGTAGCATTGTTCATAATAGTAAGAACCTGGAAACAACCTAGATGCCCCTCAACTGAAGAATAGATTAACAAATTCTGGTACATCTACACATTTCAGTACTACTCAGCAGTATGAAAAAACTGTTATCCTAAAATTTGCAGGCAAATGGATGGATTTGGAGAATATCTTCCTGAGTGAGGTATCACAAACCCAGAAAGATAAGCAGGGGTTGTACTCACTCATTAGTGGACTTAAAGAAAAAAAAAGATGTCATTGTATACAACAGCTCAATGCTGGAACATAGCTAAATGACGGTGTCTAACTTCTGCATTGATGGCTTCTGGCAGGGGTGTGGATGAGGAAGGACTTGTTTTCTTTAAAGATCTGGCCACAGGGAGGTTAATTATGCTCCAGTAAGAAAATGTGCAGCATGAATGGACTTTTGTGTAGATGGGGAAATCATAAGCATGGGTATGAATCTGAGAGGACTGATAACTCAGTTTGATGGGGTTCATCATATAAAATCACCAAATAATAAATAAAAACCAAGAAAATCACCAATTTTATCAACAACAATACAGGTCTATGTTGTATCTATTTTTAAAAATATAACCATTACACAGACATCTATCTGTTCTTTCAGATGTATTTATGCAGCAACCATAGCAATCTCTATGGAGATTATGGCCAAGATCAAGATACATATTATGTGCCCAGGGAACTGAATTTCTCTACTAGACCAAGTCAAGTAAGCCAAATTCTGAAAAGTGGTCATTGATTCTGGTTAGTATTATGTTTACTCTGCATATGTATAACAAGAATAAAGTAGCAGAACCCATCCAAGAAAAGATTCAGGAGAAGACTGAATAAGGAACACCCTTCCCTTCTTTATTAGCAAGCTGTACTCCATCTTCTTGGGTAGAAAACTGTTGAAAGTTTTTAAGACCCTTACAGCTCTCAATCTGGGCTATCTGGACTTATATCTTATTCACTAGTCAAAGGGCTTTTAGCTTAGGAAAGAGTCATTACACAATGACAGTAAATACCATTTCATCACCAGTAAAATAATTTATGCCTCTTTGGTCATAAATAACTTGTGGAATAAGGTTTAGTGAAAACCCTGAACATCTGTACCTTCAACCACTTCCAGATTGAAAGGATCTTGAACAAGCCTAGACTGAAACAAAAACCAGGACTGATCATTTCAAACACATTCAGAACCCATTCAGTAAAAACAGATCTTGTATAGGTACTCCACAGGGATCATATGCATAGCCTGCATCCTCTGGACTTTCCAGATAGGCATTGTGTTAAGTTACAGGTCAGTTTACTACTGGATGATCCCCAAGAATAACAATATTGCTACAAAACATCCAAAGACCTCATCCTGAGTTATGATACTTTTTTATTCAATTTTGTGTGCAGAGGAATATGATAGTTTTCTCTAGTTTGGTAACACAAGCATGTTTGCTGCAAAAGAACTTTCAGGTCAAGTTGAATGACAAAGACATGACTATCACTGTTAGCTTCAATAGAACCCTCCTGCTTTCTGAGACAGTGAAAATGGAAGAATATCTAACAATGAAGCATACTGAAGATGAAAATGTTAAATTGTTGAGTGAAGAAGAACATTTTTATAGTATGCCACACTAAAGCAAATCTACTAATGATGCCTGATACACAGCCTCTATGGAAGCCTGCAACTAATTATTCCCAAAAGCTATTTGAGTCAAAGCCATATAATATCATGAATACTGGCCGTGAGTAGGGCAGAATCTATTCAATATTGTAATAAAATTTTTGTGTTTAACCAGATGCCAACTGTTACAGATAACTAAGACTAAAAGAAACAAAAGGACCTCTCTTTCACTAATTAAATCTAACAAAATACTACTCAAAAGCCAAGAATTGTGATAACACTGAGGCAATAAAAATAAAATATAAAAATTAATAAAGGTATCAAACATTACAAAAATAGCATACTTTTATTCTGAAATCAAAAGGGTGAGCTAGAATAAACAAATAAATATTTTAAAAATAAAATACCAGGAATCATCTAATTCCAGATGTATAAGTTCCAATAGCAAAACATAAAGGACACAACATAATACCTGCAGTAATTAATTATTCTTCTCCAGTACTCTCCTCATGAGAGTAGATTGCACAAAATCCCAGAAGGACAACTCAAAAAATGATTATAAATATGTCCAAAGAACTAAAAAAAAATGGGACAAATTCCAAGAGGAGATGAAGAACTGTCAGAAATAAGAAAGGGATATTCAATAATCTGATAGAAGTACCAAACTGAAAAACTGGAATGAAAACTATCAAACAGAAAGCTCATTGAAAATTATTGCCAAGAGAATAAACTAAGGCAAGGGCTGAAGAAATAAGATTAATGGAGTGGAAATTAAAATTAGAGCAGAAATTAATGAAATGCAAATAATAACAAGGAATTAAAACACAGCTTATTATTTTTAAAAGACAAATAAAAAATAAGCTTACCACATGAAATATAGTGAAGACCCAAATTTAAAAAAAATTAATGATAAGAATCTAATCATCATAACAGTACCAATGACATTCAGAAAAGTCACTACTATGTACTTCAAAATATATGTTCTACTAAATTAGAATATCTAAAAGAAATGAACTAATTTTAACTGTATATGACATACCAAAAATTAAACTGAAATAAAATAATTTAAAGAAATATGTAATAATAAAGACCAAAACTTCAATTAAAATAATTCTTAAGACAAAACCTAAACAAACAAGCAAGCAAACAAACAAAGAAACAAACAAACAAAAAACCCCAGGTCCAGCTGGATCCATTGCTGGTGTCTACTAGAATTTCAAAACGCAACTATGTACAATGCCTCTTAAATTGTTTAATGAGTATAATGATAAGTACAAAACTCTACAAATTTAGTATTATCATGATACCCAAACCAGATAAGTATAAAATGAGAAAGAAAATAGACTAATACCCTTGATAAACATACATAAAAATGTGCAAAAATAATTGTAATCTCAATTTATGTAAATATTAAATATTCAAAGTTACTTGGTCTTTTAACCCTATCTACATAATCAGTTAAGTGGGAAAAATTGCTTTTTTTATTGGTATTAAATATAATGCTGTTAGCATTACGAAGAGAAACACAAAAAAAGAGGCCCCTATAAGAAAAAGAATAGTAAAAATATAATTATTAGCATGAAATAATTCTACCATAAAGAGATCCCTTAGTATCCACCATGAAATTTTAAACTGAGAAACAGATTCATCAAGGAGGCAATAAAAAATCTTAACATACAAATATTAGTAACCTACATATAAACTGATAACAAACATTTCATGAATTAAATGAGAAACAATCTCACTCAAAATTGCATTACAAGAAACAAAACCCAAAATAAACTGAGCTAAGGAACTGAATGAACATGACCTATTCAATAAAAAGTTTAAATCACAAGAAAAGCAATTGAAGAAGACATTAGAAAATGGAAAAAGCTCTCAAACTCATGAAACAGCAGAATCAATACAATGAAAATGGCACGCTTATTGAAAACCGTCTACAGATTCAGTAGAATACCCGTATAAATTCTAGTGCTATTCCTCACAGAATAGTAACTAAATATATTTAAAATTCTTTCAAAATCAAAATTATCCTCGATAGGCAAAGGAATAATTTTGAAAAGTAAATCCACAACTCATTTCAAATTATATTATAGAGCCATAGGATAGGGACACTCTGGTGCAGAAGTACTCTCTCAAGTAACAGTACATAGATACATGGTGTAAAATAGAATACCAGACATAAGCCTAAAATTCCAGCCCAACCAACCTTTGACAAACACAGCAAAACAAAGTTCTCTAAAGAAAAGACAAATTCTTTATCATATAAAACTATGCATTTATATTTAACAGAATAAAACTAGATTCCCTTCTTCACTTACAATGATAAAACCAGAGTATCAGTCAGTGGTCAGTTCAGAAAAAAAAGTAGACATGTAATTTTCTAGGGTGGAAAGATCATTATAAAAAATAGGCCTTCATGATATAATCAAGCCATGAGTTTTGACAGAGTTTTGATGTGGGATGTTATTGTCTATGCTGTGAATACCACTGAATAATGAAAAAATGCTTTGGCCTCTGGCAGAGCCACTTAAAAGCAAGTGAGAAATTCAAGCACAGATACAGGAGGAGGGTAGAGTGATGAGAAACACTGCAAGCTGCCACCAAAAATAAAAGATAGTAAAATACAAGTAAGAAATAAGCCATGAGCCACAAGATCAGATATAGATGAATAAAAATTATTTAAGATACAAAAGCTAACTAATAACAAGCATAATCCATAAACCAAACAGTTTATAATTAATATAAGCCTTCATATAATTATGTAAGACTGCTAGTCAAGATCTCCAATCTAAGCTGAGCCAAAAACCTTTTACTACAGAGTTTGCAGAAACAGTAAAATACAAGATAGATAAATATATGTGGACTTGAAGGAAAGAATATTTCCTTTAAAGACAAAAGAAAGGTTTCATTAAAACAGAGAATAAGAGAGAAGGAGGAAAGGAAGAGAGAGACTGAGGTGAGGACAGGAAGAATGCTTGGTGACATAAATACACAGATTTCTTCTCATAATCTTGTAACTAGGAACAGTCAGATGTTTCTTGTTTTTTTATTACCATCATCCCTTAGATGAGTGGTCTGACAGATGAAAGATCTCATCTTGTAAAGTTTCATCTATTCTTCCAGCTCAGATTCTTGCTTATTCTTATTTTGTGAATAGTACTCCCTGTTACCCTTGCAAAAGACACTGGGATTTTGAGGTTACTAGGCAGACTGGGGGAGTGAAGAAGAAAATGTCAAAAGTGCCAGCTGTAGGGCCTGAGGATTGGCTCAGCTTTAGGCCTAGCTAAACAAACATGGATTAGGTCCTGGGTTCCATCTGTATGCACTACAACACTAAGTCCATAAAGAAAATGTATTTACTTGCTTCTAAGGAAGATTTGAGTGTTCTCATCCATGTGTTTTTATCACTAAGATGTCTAGATCTGAGAAACTTATGTAAATTTGTAGCTTCCCTAGGCCAAGTGTTACATAAGCTGCTGCCCATAACAGCTGGGGACAAAGCATGGATCATCCTGCTTGTTGTGGAAGACAGACATGAGTGCTATGCTAGATTTTAATGCCACTCTTTGTATCTAGCATCTCCAATCCTCTTTTCCTATATGACAGAATATTTCTTCCTTACTCAATTCCTGCTTTGTTTCTTCCCACTTTTGGACACCTCAAAATTTATTTTTATTTTCCATTTGCTGAGATGAAAGCAAGCAAAGACATATAAACAGGAAAAGAATATTCTATGTTCTTTAGTTAACAAGTACAGGTTCATATAGGTAATTTTTTAGTTATCTTCAGTAGTTATCATTCCTGATACAGGTAATAAACATATAGAAAAAAATGAGTTAAATTAAATAATTATTCCAGATGTTTTGGGTTTTTGTTTGTTTGTTTGTTTTGTTTTAATGGTAGAACAAGTACAGGTAAGATAAGTTTATGTTTTTATTAAATTTAAAAGGTATTTATAGTCAGAATCTCTTTGTCCTGTCTGGATGGTCCAGCAGCCATTTAGTCCCAAATAATCACACAAAGGCTTATATTAATTATAAGCTGTTTTGCTTATTGTTCAATCATATTATTTACTAACTCTTAATTTTAAAGTAACCCATGATTCTTATCCATGTTTAGCCATGTGGGTTGGTACCTTTTCTGCAGTGCAGTGTTCTTCTCCTGCTTTCTCTGTGTCTTGTTGGCCTCTGCTCTGTTCTTCCTCCTCCCAGAATTATCCTTTTCTGGTAGCCCCACTTATACTTCCTGTCTGCCTATCTTCTGGCCAATTAGCATTTTATTAATCCAATATTTGCAATGACAAATATTTATAGTGTACAAGAGCTGTGTGCTCATTTTTATAGCAGGTATGAAGGAGCCACTGGATGGGTCTTATCAGATTGTTTCAGGCTCCTCATGTTTTCTAAACACTACAGTTTTTGTTATGTGCTCTTAATACAGAAAATACCTACAAACAAGAGAGTAGTACCCTAGGCAGAAATAACTCTTAGAGAACAAAAAGGGGCCAAGTGCTGGGGATCTGAAGATATAAGATCATGTTCTGAGAGCCTGGGGTGATTCTCCTACTAATATCTTATTTTTACCTAGGGTTAAAAGTACAGATATTCAGTTTTAATAGATAACTATTTTCTACACTAGTTTCTACCATATACAACACTAACTTATCTTTCCTCTGGCTTGAATTTTATGAGCAGGGTATATGAACATATTACAAGCCATTGTTACTATAGTTGCCAAGAATGTCCTTTCAGATGTCTTCTAGTTTTAGGATGAATCTTTCTGTCTTGATAATTATTAGCATTATAATTACTATTGTTTTTAGATAGCTGTTTCTCCACAAGTGATGATTTTTTTCTTTTCCTATAGAGGACTCAACCTGTCTATAATGATTACTTTCTGTAAACATTATACCTCAGTTGAAAATGTTTTCTGGCAGGTCAGAATCCAGGAAAACTCAAAATGTCACACCACACAATACAACTCACATAAGAGATTTACTGTGAGAGGAAAAAAAATCATGAAGGTGACTACCTCTTTTCAGGAGAGAAATAGCAGAAAACTGAGGAGAAGGCAGAGTTTATATAGAGTTTCTTAGAAAGAGCTGGAACTTTTTGGGGTGATCCTTTTCAGGGTTTGAATTGGTGGATTTTCCAGCCCAGAGTTTGGACTTTTTAATCTGTATGGTAGAGATAAGGTCCTGCTGTTAGGGCAATTAGAGTGTTCTGTGTGTGGAACCTGGCAGGTCCCTCTGAGAAACATGGACACTCATATGGCTTGAGGGTCTTACATTTTCCCCTTACTTTTTATTGCTGTTAAACAATCAGGTCACAGAAAACTAAGTAATGCTATCATTAAACTATTTGCCATTGTATTGAGGCATTGAAGTCTTTTAGGCAAACTTGAGTTTCACCATTGATATATGCTTGAGAGTCACTGGCCTCTGAATCTATAGTTAAATGATAGCAATTGTGTGATAGCAACTAATTAAAATCTGGTTAGAAATCTTGAATTTGTCACTGATGAAATATAGCCAAGAAGTTTATAAGGCAGAGTGTGACTAGTAGAATTAAGAAAAGCAGGAGAAAGTGGATTAAGAAGGAATATATCCAATTCCACATTGTACTGTTAATAAGCCACTTGGCAGAGGCATAGAGCCATTTATTATATTTTTAAAACTCTCTAGAATTGTCAGCTCTTGTCTTCTACTTTCCTTGATGATTGATAATGAAGCAACATTTCTCTCCACAAAAGAGACAAAGATGACCCATTTTCCTGTTTTAAAATCTAATCCTTACCAATTTTGTAGCACTTATGGTGACCATTAATTCTATTTGGCCCTCGAGAGTAAGATGGTTTTAGGCACCAAGGGAGTTATAGATTAACTGAGAGAAAATTCTGTTGAATGGTCTTTCTGTACTCTGTAAATATGTGTTGCTTATTGATTGATAAATAAAGCTCTTTTGACCAATATCCAGTTAGACTAAGGTTAGGTGTTATATTCAAATAAAAGGCAGAGGTGAAGAAGGGTAGAGTCAGGAAATACTCTTCCAGCTGCCCAAGTAGCAAGATGTGAAAGAACTGGTAAGCCTCATGCCACATGGTACAACATAGATTAATAGAAATGGGTTAATTTCCGTGTAAGAACTAGCTAATAATAAGCCTGAACTATTTGCCAAACATTTATTATTAATATAAGCCTCTGAGTGGTTATTTGGGAACACATAGGCAGAACAGACTGATCTATTTACAAGGAAATCTGATAGAGAATTCCTAGAAAAGAAGTCAGTCCTGGCACTCCAGTTATACCCAGTACTGCTAGAGAGAGTGTAACTGAATCATTCTTTTGTTATGCCATGCTTCTATAAACCTAATAATGATAACCATGAAGGACTTTTCACCAGGTACCACTTCCTAGTTTTTGGGAAAAAAAAAGAAAGAACAGAAGGGCACAAGTCTTGGTACACAAAGTAGGGAGGCAACAATAAATGTGAGATATTATAAATGAATGGGCATAGAGGGTGTATTAATACTAAGTGCTAAGGAACTATTTCTGTCTGTAAAACTCAGTGTGACCACAAATATGTTCCTGAGTTGTTAAAGCAATCTCTGTTACTGAATAGAGTGATATGGGAGAGATAAGGGATAGTAGTGATATTTGATTTAGAGCATTTAACCAAAGGTAGGGTGAGAATCTAGTAAGACAATGGCTGAGGCTGCAACTGGTGGTTATGAGTTTGACCCAGAAGAGATATAGTCAATATCATCCAAAGCAGTTATGCAAAAACGTTATTCAAAAGCTGAAATGCAAAGGTGAAGGTATGAAATAGATGATATAACAAGGAATTAGAATCACTATCACTTAAATGGGTTATATTAGAGATGTTAGAACCATCGAGGAGCTTCCAAAAGTACTATACCTAGAGTTTGAGATAGTTGGATGTGTATCCTCTGTATTTTAAATGTCTTGTAAGCTGTGATTAAATGCTACAGTAAAGTTGACTGATGTCTCTCATCTCATATGGGGTACCATAGGTCATTCATTAAAAAACAAAATTAGTTATTTTGCACAAAATGTTTAACACCATCCTGAATATACATTATGTCTCCAACAAAACTAACAAGCCCAACATCCATAAATGTTTGGCCATTGTTGACAGTAATCTCTAATTTTAACATACAGAAAACAATCATAGGGCACAAACATTTTAGCAATAAATATAAGTGTTGTCATGGAAAGTATATTCTTGGTAGAACCTGTTATTGAGCAGTCTCCAGATACTACCACAAGTATCGGTTTCCTGAACCTTTGAAGTTCTAATATAACAACAGCAAAGAGAGGGAAGAAAATCTGAAACATTTTTTAATTCTTTTGATAGATTTCTCATACCATCAGAATTTTCATTTACATGCCTTAAAACATGTTCTTATACATTCAGAAAATTTTTAAGCTTTTTTTATTCTCAGACCTTTATGTATTTTTTAGACTTTCAGAACTTACTGAATCTTTTATATTCTCAAAACTTCATAACAATTTTTAGACCTCTCTTGCAATAGGAAGAGCTGCATTTCCACCAATAGCTTTTCCTGTGCTCGCTTTAAGAACTTGAGCCCTGAAATATAGTGACAAGTCTCAGTTTGTTTCCAAACATCCTTTGTGTCTTTTTACAACTAGTACAAAGCAAGTGATATATTACAAAGTTCAGCTATGAATATGAGGAACATTTTGATATATGTACACAGAGAAACAGCTCTAATACCTTATTAAATAAGCATTGTTTCTATAATCTTATTATAAACCCTGACTTATGAGTTTTGTTTTTACTATAGGAAATATAAAAAAAAAATAAATGAATTAACAGGTTTGAGGGTAAGTCCCAGTGAAGAAGAAATTGATAAGGGAGTTACAGAAAACCTAATTGGCTTTGACAGCCTGATATAGAACAATTTTTCTACTTGATTAGGATGGCCTATTAATTAGAAGTGGAGTCCATATGTAATAGCTACTAGGGATAGATGTAGAAAGTAAGAGAGGAAGACAGAGCAAATTTACCTATGAAAGAATTTTAGATCATTCATTTGTGCAATGGCAGAAGCTTCCCCCATTAGAAACTAAGCATGCTAAATTAGGCCTTCAATCTCTGCTGAGGCCAATTTGTTTGCAGTAACAGAATGAGGCTTTAATAATTTTGAATCCATGGAGGAATAAAGGAAAGGTTGGAAAATGAACTCCACTGGAGGATGTTTCTATAAACTCCAAGTGAAAGCTGAAAAGCAAGACAAGAGAGAAGCCTATGAGGACATGGAGAACCTGTGAGACTTTCAAAATGTAGCTGAGAGACAGGAAGGACAGGAACATGGAGAGCCACATAGGACTTAAGGAAAGTGGAGGACTTAGTAAAGAAAATCACAACATAGTCTCAGGGGCACTAGGAGAGATAGAAGAGGTTGCTTTGAAAGAAAGGGGCAAGAAAAGGTTGATGAAACTGGATAACATAGACAGTTTCTAGCGGAGGTGAAGAAGTTTCAGAAGCATCTCAGAGGAGCTATAAAGAAGCAGAAAGTATAAGTGTCATGGTAACAATAAATTCAGTTTAGTGTATTCCCAAGCAGATGTGATACTTGTTACAGAAAAATATCCTGAAGTCACAGAGGAGAGGCATCCATTTCTACATGACAGGGGCCTAGTACGGTGAGACAAAGCTTCCTAATACACCAACACACTGGTGTGGCTTTCATAGTAAAAGTTAACAAAGCAAATATTTCCATAGTAACACTTATCCACTAATAGGAGATAGAAAAGTGGGTAAAGCAGTTAGAGGAGAAAAGAGCTGGAAAAATGCAGATATCCTAGTAAATAGAATTGCACTTGTGGTAGGACCCTGAAGCACATTGCATGGAGTATGCCAATATGGCAGGTAACCAAAAAAGGTATAGAAGAAATATGTCCACATTTCAAGTATCCCAAAAGGGTGTGAAACTGGAGGAGAGGACACTTGAAGAGTAGGCAAAGAGAGATAGATGAGTAGTTAAGGAAGAAAGAAAAAGCAGCTGAAGAGGCAGACTCTAGAAACAAATGTGGTGGGTGGCAAAAGCCAGCAGAAACAAATGATCTGTACATATCTTAGGAGAGTCAGATCATAAGGTTGAGTCAGTGCCAAATATTGAGATGTGAGCATAGATAAACGATAAGTGTAGTGGATTCTTTTACCAATGCTGCCTAAAGAAAGAGGATTCTAAATGTTTGTATATTTGTATATTAGAGAATGGAGTAAGTTATGAAAAGAGAAGACAGTAGTGGGTGACTCAAAGGTTAACATGTTATAAAAAGTTTCTGGACCAGCCTTTCTGACCTAGCTCAAAGGTTCATACCTGCTCTCAGCCCCACTCCCACTTAGCTCCAAATAATCACACAAAGGCTTACATTAATTTCACGCTAATTGACCTATGTCTCAATCTATTTCCATTAATCTGTTTAGCCATGTGGCTTGATTCCTTTTCTCAGAGCAGCATGATTGTCTTCTTTACTCTGAGTCTGCTGGCCTCTTTCTTATGCTCTTCCTGGTTCCATAGATTTCTAAGTCTGGTAGTTTCACCCAGATTTTGTGTCTGCCTTCTGGTCAATCAGCATTTTATTAAACCAGTAGAAGGGACAAATATTTACAACATAACAGAACATAATCCCACTAATTAACCTTTTTTTGTTTGAGAATAATTAGTTCAACTTCACGTAGGCAAGGTTCCCATTTTTGGAAAGTATGTTTTAAATTTTTGATAAGTAAGCAATGACCACACAAAAAAAAGATATGATTTGGTAACCCAGTACCCTGAGGGCTTATCCTTTTATTCTGTACACATTAAAGGACATGGCTATGACTTCTGCCCATGGAGTCATTGGTCCTTTCTGTAAATGTTTAACTTTATCCTATTATCTGAGAAACTTGGGAGCAAAAATAGTTCATAAGGAGTTGTTTTCCATCTAAAATCTCAATATCCAAATTGATGTATTATAAGAGGGCCCTTGTGAGGTTTTCTAGAATATGAGTTTGATTTTCACGCTTGTCTTGATGACTTATTAGACTTTTTTCTTTTCATAATGTACCATTTTAAGACTGGTTTGAGGAGACCAACCGGGAGACAAGTAACAAATGTATTCTTAGGAAGAGCACCCCTGTGATATTTTTATTCCATTTGGGGTCTTGGTTGGGAACTGCTTTAGCCTTTACTGGGTGAGCAGCTAATTGCTAAGAAGGGAAAAAAAGAAACTAGAGAGGCTAGAGAGGAAAAGAAAGGACTGTGGGTTAAGGCCAACAAGTTGAAGAATCATCCATGTTGGGTCTCAAAAACAGAAAAACTTTTTTCTCTATTGGCTTGCCTTATGTAAGGGAGGTCACATCAATCTTTCCAACCCTAGGAATTATGGCTGTCAGCTACAGGGTTTTCTCGATTCTAAAGCAGGGGGGGGGATGTGCAGCAGCTAAGTTGGTAACAGGCAACATGTTTTCTTTAAGGTTATTTATGAATGGATTTTAAACTAATAAGTATGGTTTTACGAGATTAAAATAAACATTTTTTTTGTTACAGATTACACAAAATTTTAATCAATACGCATATAAATCTTTAGGTACGGAAAGTTTTAAAATAGTTTTACAAATCTTGAGATAAGTTTTGCAACTTGGCAAAAGATTTTGAGCTCAGCGGTTAAGAGAACCGTCCGCTCTTCCAGAGGACCCGGGTTCGATTCCCAGCACCCACATGGCAGCTAACAACTGTCTGTAGTTCCAGTTCCAGGCAAACACCAAGGCAAATAAATAAATAAAGTTTTTTTTTTTTTTTTAAAGAGAACTAAATCAAAACCAGAAGAGTATCTGATAAACAGAAGTAATTCTTTAGTGTGATGACCAATTGTCCTTATGGTGCTAGTATTCTCCACATGGGAGAGACCTGAAACATTCTCTGCCAGGTGCCATATAGAGATGTGATCCAGTGAAATAAACACTTTATTTCTGAGCCCAGAACCAATGAAAGGCATCCTGACTGTGAAACCAGTGCCAAAGAAACACACCTTTTCTCTAAAATCAAAACCAGTGTAAGGAATACGCCTTGGCCCTGAAATTAGAGCCAAAAACCCCAGAACGACACTTTGCCTTGAAGTCAGATCAAATCTGGCCCTGACCAACTAAGGAGAAAAGTAACACATCCCTATGCAAGGAAAATAAACCTGTTACTGAGCAGGAAAAAAACAAAAAACAATTTCTGAGCACAAAATATAGCCAATCCTAACTCACAAATTAAAAACTGACCACTCTCCACATTGGGAGTCTTCTCCCTGGAAAAACTCTGCCCCTAAGAAGACCTTCACCTGTACAGTTTGAGGCCATTTTTCCTGATGCCTTTCTTTACTGCCTTCTTCCATCATTGAGGCGCACACTCTCCTGAATTCTCTTTTTTAATAAATATCTTAAATGATGCTTGGGTGACAATCTTCTTTTTTGCCAGAGCATCCAAGCCAGGACAGTGTGGGGCTGAGTGGAGTGAAGCTGTAGTACTTTTGTTGGTGAAACCAGAATTGTTACACTCTGGGAAATGGGTCAGGACTGGTGGAGAAGCCCTCCCCTGCTGCAGCAGAGCTGTTAAATTGGGGAAGCAGCACTGTAAGCTGCCACATATGCTTACTCTGACTCACAGTATCATTGACTCCTGGATGCCTGAATATTTTTTTATCTGAGCTGTAACACAGGATTCCTGGGCTTCTGACTGCCAGGATTTATTTATATCTAATGTGCAGTAGGTGGCCACTTGAATGAATAATCTAAGAAGTAGTAAAGCCAAATTTGATTGCAACCGTAAATTAATATAGAGCCTTTAGAATAAAATGTCAGATATATAGGCTGGAGGTTTTCTAAGAAGCATCCCAAGGGTGAATGAGAAAGAATAAAATACGCATTCCCATGGATAAATGATCAAAAAAAATTAAGTGTAGCCTGTAGTCATTGGCATTCTCAGGACTCATGGATGACTGTGTAAAGACCAAGCAATTCAGTAGATTATTACCACACTCAACTGGGGCGAGGCGCTTAGCCTGGCTAAGCCAGAGTAGAAACTTGGTGCTGGTCTCTTTAACAGACAAGGACTGGAAAACAGAGTCACAAAAGCCAATAGGATTGAAAGGAGCTTTGGGATTATAGGCACCTCTGAAGGGAAGGTAGGAGAAGAGGGAAGGAAGTGTGAAATAGCCGAGCTTGGCCTAAGAAAACTGTATGATTGCAGCTCCAAGGGTGAGGTGGATTAGATAAAGTAAAAAGGGCTACCTGTAGCCATCAATACCATGGCTAGAAGTATTTCCACCTCTAAAAGTACTACAGGAGTGCTAAACATACAATGATCACTTCCTTAGACAAAGGGAAACATTTAGAGCAACCAAAGAGGTTACCTACTTTCTATTAATTGATGGAGTGCTAAGCAGTCAGTGACTAAAATATGTGTCTGTTTCTTCACTGGGAAAGTAGAGGGTCTCAGGGAAGCTTAAGCACCCAAGGTATTCCAAAAGGGACCACAAACACTAGGAGAGCCTATCCCAAGTTTTGGCACCAAATATGAGCTTTACATATAGAAGGAAAAAGTATTCTGGCAGTTGAATGTTAGAGAATATCATAGTGTCACAATGCAGAGCAAATGCCACATAAGACATTTATTGATAGGAAAAGACTAAGAGAGTGGTTGTCTCTGCTCAAGTAAGAATAAACCATGAACTGAAACAGAAAGCTGGACATATATGTAGTTTCTTGAAGAGGGGTAGAGATTTTCAGAATAAAAATTTTCAACATGGGAATTGGTGAGATTTGAGATTCAGAGATTGGGCTTTTCCTTCTGTAGGGAAGGAGAAGGATCCAGCCATAATTGCAGTAGAATTTTGTGTGGATGAGACCTTGTAGTTAGAGGTTTCCATGGGAAGGGTTTTGGCAACTCATGTGGCTCCAGGGGCTTATACTTTCAGTGTCACAGAGGCAACATTGAACACTAGACTTCATGGCCATGTTAGTATGGTATAATGTATAAATTGAATGAATAGCCAGTCACATTAGAAAATGTCAAAGTAGTGAGAAAATAGTGGTAATTTAAATTTCTGAACCTTGTAGATTGAATCTGAAAGGATCTATGAGCTATATACATAACTTGTTTTACTTGACACTATACCCAGAGTCCAGTAACAAATGTGAAGCCTGAGTAACCAAGAGTTGTCTACTCAAAAGGCTGCAGCTTGCTAATCTGGGGAGAAAGTAGTAATATGATAGGCTTCAGAGGATTTGAGGGAGGACCAGCTCTGCCTTTTAGTTGTGGGTGGTAATGGGTACAGAATTGTAATGGTGTCACTGGGATTTTGCAAATAACTGACACTTGGCAAACATAACATAACTGGAGATGATTTGAGTCCCAGATTGGGGTAGAAATCAATTATATACTTCTTAGGGAGAATATATTTATTTTTTGTCTCCCTCTAATAGATTCTTGGGCAGTTGTAGAGTGAAATAATGAACAAAATATTACTAGGCTTCTTTCTTTATCTGGCTCTATCTTCAGGTCCATGAACCTTGATGAGTTACTCATACCTGGAAATGCATTGACCTTGAATTTTAGAATTATATGAGGCTAAAGCAGTGACCATCACATAAAATGTCTAGCACATAGCATATTATTAGTGAGCGTGGAAAAAGGGTTTCTGGGACATCTCAAACTCATGTATTTTAATGTTATATTAAAACATAGGTTTTCTGTAAATCAAATATTTTGAGGAATGGTGGCATCAATTATCTTGGGTATAAATGACACTACAGAGTATTTGGTCCAAGTACTTGAAAGAAAGACTACAGGATGATATGGCCCTAATAAAGACTAAAAGAGAAAGAAGAAATGCCCAAAAGCTGAGCTATGGATAGGTGAGAAAAATCCCACTACTCTTCTTGGGACAGAGAAGTCACTAGTTGCTTCCTGTTGACTTTCTGTAGATGCCTTTCTAGCTAGACTAGGTAGAGAAAGGGCAGCACTAACTCAAGACTTTACTATATTTTCTCTTTCAATTACTTGAGAATTAAACAACTGATACCAAAATTCTTTCTAGATTGTCTGTTGGCTGCCCCCTCAAACAATGAACGGAGTGTACCTTCAGACACTCAAACAAAAACCCTAATTTGCTTTTGTTAGGACTCATTTCTAAAATATCCTTGGAGCTATTTCCCTTACAGGAGATGGTAGAAAAATTCTGACACACATACATTCACAAAGCAATTTTGTTAGCCTCATCTAAATAAAAACAGATACTATTAACTTTGTTAGATTGCCTGTCTCAGTTTGTAGATAAAAATATATTGTTGAAAAAACATTTAAGCTTCCAAACAGTTGGTCACCCTACCACTATCCAGGGTGTATCTCAGATATTGGTAAAGGTAGATATTTTTTGATCATGGACATACATTGACAGCCATGAGTTTATAGAGTATAAAACTCTACTTTATTTCTGTTAATTTATTTTTAAATTTTACAATATAATTTTATTGAGAAAGATTTTTCATACAATATAATCTGATCAAAGTTTCCTTTTTTTCCAACTCCTACCAGACTTCATCACCTCCCTATCAACACAACCACATATACAAACAGGCAAAAAAGATTAAAATGGAAAAAAATTCATAAAACACAACAAATCAGAAACCATAATATACAAGCAAAAGACCATTAAGACAAAACCTCAACAAAGCAATATCAGGCAAAGAAAAAGTTTATTGAAAATACCATTGAGTCTATTTTGCAGTGCTCATCTACTGTTAGACATGAATCTATCCTTAAGTATAATTAGTATACTCAGTGAGACATTATTACAGAGCTAATATTTCCTTTGAAAATGAATGTTTATCACTCCCTGATCCATCTGCAACCAAGGGAAATAAGACTACTATTATTTTAATTTAAAAATCAAATGACAGCTAACTTTCTTCCACCTCTCTCCTATAAGAAACTACTTGTTACAGATAACACTGTAGTAAGTGGTTTCTGGCCTGGACAAGACCAGAGGTTTGACTGACAGCCCAGCAGTTCAGCAGTCCTGCAGAAACACACAGATACTTACATTAATTTTATACTGATTGACCCATTGCCCAGGCTTATAGCTTGCTAACTCTTTACCCTTAAACTAACCCATAATTCTTACCCTTTTCAGCCATGCAGCTCAGTACATTTCTGTAGAGCAGCATTTAGGCTTCTTTCCTCTGCTTCTGCTGATATCTCTGCCTTGCTCTGATATGTTCCCAGAGTTTTCTTAGTCTGGTATCCCTTCCTATACTTCCTGTCTGCCTCTGGCTTATCAACTTTTCAAAAAGTAGTAGGAGGGACAAATATTTACAATGTACCAACATAAACCCACTACACCTCACCCTGTATTTCTTGCCATTGCAAGAGCCATCAAGTTTCCTGAAAGCAAATCCTGTGTTTACCACTTTTGTAAGTCTTTTTTCATCTACAGAGACAAAAAAGGCCACCCAGTTCATAAGACCTTACAAATCATTTGGACTGTGCTACCACAGAATTTAAAAATGACACTATTTATTTGGACAGGCATTGTCCCAGGACCTCAGGGGCTTTTTAAGTCCACATACAATCTTGCTTCAATATCTGTTACTCTATGTTATGCCAAATGAAACTCTTAGTGTACTAAATCTTTTTTCCAATTTTCTAGTCAGAAGGAGATATAAATTATCTAGAAAAGACCAAACCATGTCCATCTTAAGTCACATTCTTGGGAATAAAATGTGAGCTTGAGCTCTAGATAGGCCCAGGCTGTTCTTCAAGATGTAGAATCACAGTCCTTTGGATTAGTATCAGCTTCAAGGCACACCCTTAGAACAGTAGCCCCCAAACCAGACTCCTTTCAGTAAAAAGCAAAAAGAGTATTAATAAGTCACACTCACTATATCAGTTATTGTAGGTATCTTAAAAGAGTAACTGATGGAGAGTATCTGAGAAGGTCATAAATAAACCGGCATGCATTCTGAAATGTAGGCTTCCGTATTTTTTAATTCTAGAACATACACTAAAAAGGAATGATTGGAAAGCACAAGGGCCATTGGCAAGAATGACCGACCCTGGAACCTTATAAAACACTCTACACAGTTTTTTTTTAGTGTACTTCCAGTCTCAGGATCACCTCCTATCCCAGGGTAGCAAAGGTTTGTCTCTGCTATGGGATGAGCTTGTTGATCCTACCGAGGATCAATGTCACATCTAATATTTGACTTTTATAAACTTTGGACTGACAGAGATTTGCAAATGGTAACTTATTTGATATAGTAAACATAACAAAGGGCAGGAATGAGCCATGTTAGGAACATAAAACAGGAGCTGCTGTTAGGTGATAGCATTGAAAACTTTTTCTGTTCAAAAGCAATTATAAGGAGGCATGAACTGAGCTCTTTAAGATTTGGGCTTTGGTTTTATAAACATGATCATAGCATTTTAGCCACTCACATCTTTTAACATGATTGACATGACATATTTTAGTTTCAAACAGATCAAAGACATTAACATAAAATCTTCAACTCTGATACATCTAGAGGAAAAAAGATATAGGGGAAAATCACATCAAGTTATAAGCATTGGTAAGGACTTCCTGAGCAGGACTTCATACATCAAGAAATAAGAACCACAATCAACAAGTAAGCTCTTATGAGTTTATAAGCCTTCTTTGCATCAGAGAAAATGGTTAATCAAATAAGAAGATAACCTCTAGTACAAGATATCTTTACCAGCTATGCTTTTGAGCAAAAATTTACATCTAGAAAAAAGTCAAATAGTAAACTAGAATTAGCAAAATTAA
Organism: Sigmodon hispidus; assembly: GCA_004025045.1. Lineage (NCBI taxonomy): Eukaryota > Metazoa > Chordata > Mammalia > Rodentia > Cricetidae > Sigmodon > Sigmodon hispidus. The sequence goes on along the minus strand of PVIH01004927.1, from coordinate 37,339 downwards.
AAATTAACTAAGGACCCAATAAGCTTGTTCTCAAAATAAAAACAGTGACAAATCCTTGTTTTTAAGGGTGTTCAGCACCGTAGCTATCAGGGTAATCCAAATTAAAACTATCTTGAGATTCTATTTTGTTTGTCTCAGAGTAGCTATCATTTAAAGGTGACAATAAATTATTTTCTGAGTAAATAAATTATAGAAAAACAATAAATTCTTCTTGAGAGAATACCTAATCACTGTTGGTGAGAATTCAAACTGGTCCATTCAGTGTGAAAATGTGTGTGGGCATTTCTCAGAAAGCTGGAAATAGAACTACTACCTTTTTTACAACTTTCTCACCCATGTTTATTGATGCTACATTCACGATAAAAAATAGAATAAATGTTTATCACACATATAAATAAAGTGTGACATATAAATTCATTGAATAACAAAACAGTTTGCAGAAAAAAAATGGATAAAAACAAAGTTTCCTATTATGTGAAGTGGTCCAGGTAAATAAATACAACAAAACCTGGTGTAGTGATACCTACCTTTAACCTCTGCATCAGAAGTCAGAGGCAGTCAGATTTTTGTGAACTTGATGGATGTCTGACTGTTCTTCCTAGCAAGTTCAGTGAAAACCTTAGTTGCCTAGTCAGGTGCTACCTATTTCAAACAAATAAAAAAAAGGAAAGTAAGAAAAAATAAAAAATGAAAGTCATATGTAAATTATAATTTTTAGCTTTTAAACATGTGTACTTATTTATATAAAAAAATATAGGTAGATTTTAGGAACCTAAAACGTGGTCTGTAATGATCTCCACAAAAGAGAAAAAATGGAAAAAGTCAGGTAGTTTGATATAATGAAAGTTAGAACATTAGGGATGGAAGTGCTTAAATAGAGATGGCTGGTATGGAAATTGGAGAATGGAAGATATCAGATGTATGCCAGCTAAAATAAGTACCTTTGAAAATATCATAAAGATAACAAGTTTTTTTGTAAAGTAGTTGAAAAATGAAAAATGAGAATAGATATACGGAGCAATTTTCAAGACTACCTGGCACAATCATATTCACACTACAACTTTAAAGCTCTTTTTGGACCTGCCTGGAAATGACAGGGCCTAAAGCAAGGTGATCAATGCAAAGTTTAATTGCTTCGTTCCTGATATACAAATGCACAAGTGATTTTTGCAGGTTGCATGGATGTCACATGTATGAGAAATACAAGTTGAATAGCAAGTATGATTCATAACTGAAAATGTTTGAAATTTATTTAAAATTCCTCATTTTAGAAACAATGTTTGAAGTTGGATCACTGTTAGTATATAGTGATAACTTCTGGTGGTTATTCATGCACATATGTTATACAGTCTTTCCTGTGCCACAAAAATTTCTACCATACAACCTTTCAAAGGCTTGCAATGCCCCACCTATCTTGTGGCTGCCTCAACATCATGGAAATTTTCAATTTTGAGATTGGTAAACTTTTCCTATTTTATGTGCCATTCTTTATGATGGAGAGACTATTCTTTATCAATAATATTTTTTCTGGGTTTATAGCTTTAACATAAGAAAATATTTTTTAACATTAACTTTTATTTTTATTAGAAATACATTTTGTATTATTTTAAATAGCACATTCAAACAAAGAAAACAAAATGGCAATACAGAATATAAGAGCATCTATATAGAATGAATACATGTCTGCAGCAAAAAAAACTACATTTGAAACATAAAGATATATTTCTGAATAACTATAAAGGCTGTATTTTCACAACTGTGATATGTTAAAGAGATAACATATATTTTATAGTTTGTTTATTTTCCTCCATTAGCACTCATATTAAAATTAACAGTAAAGCTAAATAGGTCATAGATAAGACAAAGTGTTTAAATATTGAAATTATTTTAGTTTTTAAAGATGCCTAACGAGACATAGACCAATTTAAAACAAAGAAATTTAGATTTACTCACTTCTCATTAGTCTAAATTCTTATCTAGGTTGCCAGAAACTCTACTCACTAGCATTGTATAATTATATAAAGTACCTTTTAATTTTTCATTTTTATATAAGAATATTTACACAATTATAAGTCTTACACATTTTCAGTGATATATAAATGTTCATTTAGAGAAAAGTTTTTAAACTCCACTTTAGGAATATATTTGAAGCTCATTTTTAATCGTTTTATCATTATACAACTGCAGTAGAAAATTTCACACATATAAATATATTCATAAAAATTTGAAAATAACTTTTTCATTCTATGTAATGTTTCTTGTATGTATAATTTCAGGTCTAAGAGTTTGGTATTGGAAAACCAGTTGCTGTGATCTTTCCTAGAAATCTATTTACTGTACTCTCAGGCATTTATTAGTTGCCTGTAGTTCTCTGTGGAGTGTTGACGTTTCATGGATATTTCCCCTTACACCTTGGCATGTCTATTAACATTGTTCTGGCTCAGCTTGTGTATTTAGGCAGTCATGTTTATAAGACTTTATGAGTGTAATTTATGTTATTTGTAGCAGACAAACATTCTTAAAAATCATTCAACTATTATAATGGCCCAAAGAGGAATCTCAGCTTTCAAAAAAAGTTAAAAAAAAAATAAAACTCTGAGAACAGGAAGATACCAGCAGACACAGAGAAAAGAAGTTGAAATACTGATCTGAGACAAGGTACTAAGTCACTTGGATAATCCTGGGTTAGCTTAAGACGAAGGAGCTAGCTAGCAATATCTTTGAGCCATAGGTCTGTAAGAGGATTTTGTTATTAAATTGCAAATAATTGTCTTTCCTACTAGTTTAATAAAAATACTGATTAGCCAAAGGCAGAAAGGAAGTGTGGGTGGGACTACAAGACTAAGAAAACTCTGGGAACATCTCAGAACAGAGCAGAGATGCCTCAGAGATGCCAGGAGACACAGAGGAAAGAATCTGAAATGCTGCTCTAAGACTGAGCCAAATGACTGAACAATATAAGGATCATGGGTTAGTTTAAAAATAAAGAGTTACCAAGTTATATGCCTGAGCCCTAGAAAAATCAGCATAAAATTTAAAAAATTGAGTTTTAAAAAAAGTTACATAAACCTCATTACATGAAAACACACAATTCAGTATTTTCATATGTTCCTATGTTTTAAAGACATTAAACCATTTCAGAATATTTGCATACATCTTGAATTAGATAGTGCAGTGTTTTGGATACACAAATCTCAAAGAATATGTATATAGTTAAAAAAAAGTTGTTTTTTAGAATGACTAAATATTTGAAGTGTCTAACACTATGACATTTGCATCCTGGAGCAAATCAAAAACTGCTTAGTCCAAGAATGGAAGCATTCTGATAAGGTTTAGGAACATACAACTGCATCTAGATATTATCAATATGCAAGCTCTCTGCAAACTTAGAAGTGTAAATTTAAATTAAAGGCTGAAGGAACTTGAATCTGTAGTATAAAGACAAAGATGGCAGTAAGACAGGCATATTTTGAGGAAGAGTACATCTTCTACTCCCTCACCTGTTTGCCTCCCCTGTTTTCCTTCATTTAGGAGGTATATCTCTTAGGCAAGTTTTTCTAATTCTCATGCTTTCCCAAATTTCAATCTTCTCTATAAATTCTTTCACAGACAAATATGGGTTTTTGCTACCCCTTGAAATACCTTTAGTCCAGCTAAGTTGATCATCAAGGTTTATTATTGCAATGCTGTAATTCTGTACAGATTAGCAAATATACCCAAATTTATACAAAATCCAAAGATAACACATGAAATATTCCTAATTTTTTTAATACTTGAGTTTTACTCAATACTTTGGAGATTACTGTTTTAAATTTGGAAGCATGTTTTAAAATCTTACATGTCCCAATATTGTTATAAATGCTCCTCAGTTGACAGCAGGCATACATCCTAATAAGCCCATTATACATTGAAAATATAATGGCAAAATATATTTCTTAAAGTGAAAATAAGATAAAGCTAAAACACCAATAAACTACACTGTGGAGGGCTCGCTCTTAACTCTGATCATATGGCTGAGTATAAATCATAACTCCAGTAAGTCACTCAGTATTGTGAGACTATGTCACTATATTTTGCTAGCTCAGGTGAAACTTGAAATTTGAACTGTGCTCTGTTGCATGTATAATACATTTGCATCACTATTAAATAAGTTCGTTATTATTTAATGTATAAAGTAACTGTGAATCTGGGACTGAATGTCATGTTTTATGACATGCTGTATGTTTTGGTTGTATTTTTATAGTCTAAACTAACTTCTTTATTATACAATGGTAGCAATACCTAGTCATGGTATACATAAAGATTATCCAATGAAAATGTGGTATTTCTTTCTCATTCTATAAGAACACATAATTTTCACATTTGTTTTATTTTTAACATGAGTTTATTATAGATAAATGACAATTCCTACTTGATGTCTGTAGGAATTCATCAGTGAAACAATTCACTCCTGATTTTTTTGATTATTAATATATTCTTGTTAGTCTTTTTAGTTGTATTCAGATGATTTCATTTTGAGTAACTTTCAGCAGACTTCATACCCAAATTTATCCATTTCTACTAAGTTATCTAATTTATTAGTTTACAAATTATTCACTTTTTAAATTTCTGAAGGATTGGTGGCAATAACTCTAAAATTCTTTTCAATTATACATTTCAAGATACTATCATAGTATTTGATTTTACCATTTTACTTAATATTTTGTTTATATCACACACTTTTCTTTGAATCAAAACTGTATTTCCTACTGTAGCACTGTGGTCTCTTTAATAACCTTCTTCACTATTTTGGTGTTAATTTTAGTAATTTCCCCAGAGTAAACACAATATAACTTATCTGACTCCATCATAAATTAATACAAAATTAACTTTGGGGAGCTGGTAGGAATCTTTCATCTCTAGTATTCTGTTTTCTCTCCTCATTTTTGTGTTTTTGTTATGCATATTTCTTCAATAAGTGCTATATCAGTGGCATATTAGTGAAATCAGAGAATTACGTAATCTTATGATTTTTTAATGAAAATGAAACAGAAAAATAGGGGGTGTTTGTTGCAAATTTGGTTATAATTAGTGTTTCTTTTAACATTTTTTGGATCTTTTCATATTATCTAGTTTATTCAAGTTGAATATCTGATGTTATTCCTTTATTCTAATACCAACTTGTTCCCACCCAGCTTCTTTGTGCTATTATGTAATTATATACACATTATTTTCTGTAATTGCTTTTTAATCAGTTGAGAAGAAAGTAGAATAAATATGCAATTATAATGTCTTTTTAAATGACTTGCTAATTATCTTTACCAGTGCTTTTATTTTTTTAATGTTGACTTGAAATTCTTTTTGTACCACTCTAAATTAATTTTAAAACTTTCTTTAATATTATTTGCAAATCTGTTATGTTAGAAATAGAATCTTTCCCTTGTTCTTATCATCATTATTACTAATAATCTAGGAATGTCTTTCTTTTTCTTTACTTTTATTAATTTTTTTTACTTTTAAAAATTATGAATAAAGTCTCAATTTTTATCCATGCATCCCCTTGTTAAAACTTCCTTCCCCTTCCCTCCCCTCTCTGTCACTCTCTCTCATTATTTGCAGGTTTTTATGTACTATCTTATTAGTCAGGATTCTCTAGAGTAACCGGGTCAATAACATGTAAAACTATGAGAATATTTATTATCTTGACTTAAATCATGAAGGGTGAGCAGTCCCATGATTGCTGTGTACAAAATCAGTTGTTAGAGATATGTTTCTTCTCAGTATGCAAAGCAGAAACTTCAGAACAAGAGTCAGAGATTGGGTTCTCCAAAATGAGTATCAAGTCTCAGACTTTCGCCAGAGTCAATTCACAGTCAAGGGTGAGGGTGAGTGGTCTGAAACTGTATGTTCATGACAAAATCAGCATCAACAATCATATTTTCTGAAATGTGCACATATGTGAGATTTTCACTTCCATTTTTACAATTATTCTGTAGCTTCAACACCTTGGAAAGTACCTCCCATGCTCCAGGTAGTTTACTCTATCAACTTACTGAATAATGTGCAAATTGTCTTTTGAAGCACACTGATTGGCATACCAATATATTCTTACTATTTTACAAGTTGTTTTTATTTGAAGTGAAATTAACAGCCAAGACTAACAATGGCAAGTTGTAAGATACTGCACAGAATTTACTTCACCTTTATCCAGTTTCTTTTAGTGGTAGCACTTTAAAAATCATTGCAATATATCAAACTTGAATGTTGACACTGACACTGCAAAGGTACAAACTACTAAGGTCACCTTAGAATTCTATCATGTTGTTCCTTCAAAATCATTTGAACCTCCTTTTCAGCATTTTATGAAAACAATACACATTTATATCATTTTATTGTATTAAGAATGCTAAATAAATAAAGTCATGTGTTAAGAAACTTTTGAAGAATGCTCTGGCATGTCTCTAAGCTTTTCTGGAAGTTCTTCCAGGTTGTTGACTTCATTAATAGCCATTAAATTTATAATTTAAAAATATTGGTGGTATGGATTTGTCAAATAATTCTATAGACCATTTCCAGTTGAGCCTTCTCTGGGTTATTTTTAGTTTATAGATATTAAGAATAAGCTTCTAAAACATTGGGAGGCAGAATTTATGTGAAGAAAAAACCTTTAGAATCAATGTTCATGAATCTACTGAATTTTCTGAGAGTTCTATAAATGGTTTTAACTAAGAGATTTCTAAAATATTTACATTATTATACTCGTTCCTACAAAACATGATATCTCACTTACTTTTCTATGGCTGTTACAAAATACTTTAGCAAGATGAACTAAAGAAAAAAAATCGCTTATTTTTGTTAAGTGCTACCTAAGGATGGTCAAATTTACATTAAAGATTTGTTTTCCTTCTCAAGTAACCTAATAAGATAAGCCACTACAGGCATGCTTATACTATCATTTCTACAGGTTAGGTTATTTTAGATCTTGATACATTGATAAAAATATTGACTTTAACAATACAATTCTTTGTCCACCTGACATACATGTTTATTACTTTTATTAATCTCAACTGTTTTGGTTATTTTTTTAAAATAAATATTGGCTTGTAAAGGGAGGGGCACTTTTAGGAGGTATGATCTTATTGAAGGAAGTATGTCACTAAGGAGTAGGCTTTGATGTGTCTTTTGCTCTAGTTGCCTCAGTATGCCTGTCACTTGACTTCTAGTGGCCTGTGTCAAGATGTAGGACTCTCACCCCTGGCACCAAGTCTGCCTGTATGCTGCTGTGTTTTTCATCATTCTCCTCATCATAATGATAGAGGCTTCAACCTCTGAAACTGTTAAGTGAGCTTCCTAAATGAAATGTTTGCATTTAAAAGAGTTCTGTACTCATAATGTATTTTCACAACAATAAAAATAAAACTAAGAGGAAATTTTGTACCAGTAACTGGAGCATAACTGTGACAGGCCTGGCCATGCTTTTCTTTGGAGTAATACAACTTTTAGTATTTTGGATTAGAAAATCAGTGGAATGCTTTAAGCACTGCTTAATTGGGAATACTAGTAGGAGCATGGAAGACAATAATGCTGATAATGATTTGAAATGCTGGAAGCTGGTTAAATATTTTAGAGAAGAATTTTACTATATTGCCTCGAAATTTTTTTGTGATATTTTAGTGTAGGAAGTGGCTATCTTTGCTCTTTTTCAAAGATTCTGCCTGAGGGTAAAGTGAAAAGTTTTGGATTAATTTCATTAGAAGAAGAAATCTCAAATATCTAGACTTTATTGTGAGAATATTAGTGATAGCCACAAAGAAGATTTATACTGAAAAGAATTAAGCTGAGATTTTAACAACCCTACAAGTGATAGAGGATTGATCTCTAAGATATATAAAGAACTCAAGAATCTAGAGCCCAAAACCTTGAATAACCCATTCAAGAAATGGGGTTCAGAACTAAAAAGGGAATTCTCAGCAGAATTATGAATGGCTGAAAGGCACTTGAAAAAGTACTCATCATCTTTAGCCATCAGAGAAATGCAAATCAAAACAACTTTGAGATACCACCTGACACCTGTCAGATTGGCTAAGACAAAAGACACAGATGACAGCCTATGCTAGAGAAGATGCAGAAAAAGGGGAACACTCCTCCATTGTTGGTGGGAGTGTAAGCTTGTTCAGTATGGAACTTTGGAATGCAGTATGGTGGTTTCTCAGAAAACTGAGATTCAATCTCCCCAAGGACCCAGCAATACCACTTCTGGGTGTATACCCTAAAGAGGCACAGTCACACTCCAATGGCATTAGCTCACCTATGTTCATAGCAGCATTATTTGTAATAGCAAGAACCTGGAAACAACTTAGATGCCACTCAACTGAAGAATGGATTAACAAACTGTGGTACATCTACACAATGTAGTACTACTCAGCAGCAAGAAAAAAATGATATCCTAAAATTTGCAGGCAAATGGGTGGATTTGGAGAATATCCTCCTGAGTGAGGTATCACAAACCCAGAAAGATAATCAGGGGATGTACTCACTCATTAGTGGACTCTAAACAAATCAAAACAAAACAAAAAAAGCAAAGCAATCCAAGTTGCAAACCACAACCACTGAACAGCTTGGGATCGGAAACACCTTGTACTGACCCCTTGGATTCCAGTCCCCCTAGAGTAACACCTGACTCAGTTTGATGTTGAGGGGAGAAAACTGGATTTGCCAGGAGTGGGGGCTGAACTAAGCAATATCTGGACCTTGGGATCGCTTTCCCAGGACGGGAATGGTGAGATGTGGAGATGAAAGAATGAATTGATGTGGTGGGAGGGGGAAGGGACCTTGATTAAGGATATACAGGGATAGAAAATATGACTTCTTTATTCATAATAAAAAATACATAATACATTAGAAAAAATAAGAAAAGTGAAAAAACTAATTAAGCTGAGCAAGGTAAACAACAAAAGTAAATTTTGAGGAAAGAGAGTACAAGTAAGCAGAATAAAACTAAATTATGTGTTTAAGTAGGTAAACAGACCAATAAATGGAATGGAGAGATTGTTGTCCTCAGGACAACATCCTACCCAGCTAGGATTCTACCTTGTGAAAAACAACTAAAGAAAAGCTCAGTGCCAGGTTAATTCCAGCACTGGGAAGTCAGAGGCTGGCTGACAGATTCCAAAGTTTTAGTCCAGCCTGGTTTACAAAGCAAGTTTTAGGGCAGCCAATTTGTGACAGACAGAAAACTAATGAAAATAAAGTTGAATGTGGGGGACATCTTCCAGAACTTGGCACCTTTATCTACATGATTCTGACATTAGAATTAAGAATAAAAGAAAAATATGGAATAAAGCCACTGAGGCAAGGCATGTACCAGGGATGTTCCTGAATAAAAGCTTCATAGAAAGATCATTGCATGAAGATGTGAAATTGAAGCCTGAATTGCCTTGAGGAACTCAAGATGTTAGAGATGCCAGAGTCAGAGAATACCTACCAATAAGAGCTGATAAACAGGAGTGGAAAGAGACCAAATGAAAGAAGTGTATTGCATTCAACAAAGCAAAGCGGAGATGGAAATCTAAAGAGCGTTTTGAAATTAGACTTAGACATGGATCTACAAAATACGGAGTTTTCAGAGCTGCTTTTAAGTCTTGCTTTTGTCCAGTGTTACCTTTCTATCCTCCCTTTCTTTTGCTTTAAAATGGTGATGTATATACTGTGCCACTACATGTTGAAAGTATGTGATCTGCTTTCTTATTTTATTTTTTACAGGGGATTACAATTAAGAGATTGTCATGCATCCCAAAATAGACTAGACTTTGAAGAAAGTTTGAGACTGCTATAGATTATGAGAACTTTTGAAGTTGGACTGAATGGACTTTTATATTATGTTAAAGATATAAGCCTTTGGCATCTAGGGAGTCGAATTTGGTGCTTTGAAAATATTGCCCCCCAAAAGAGTGACACTATAAGGAGGTATGGCCAAGTTGGAGAAATTTTGTCAATTTGGGGATGGGTTTTTAAGACTTCTTTGCTCAAGCTCTTCTCAGCATGTGTATCAGTAAATTACCTGTTGCCTCTGAGTAAAGATATTAATAAAAACTAAATGGACTTTAAAATAAACCAAGCAACTCTTTTCTGTCACCACCTTAATCACCCATAGCTTTTCTGGGGTAGATTTTTTCCTATGGCTTAGTCCTTTTTTCCCAGATGTCTTACAGTTCTGTCATATTCTAATATCTCTAATAAAGAAAATCCTGCTCTACCATACATTCCCTGAAATTAACAGTCTTTTCCAGCCATGAAGCAGGATTCCATGATGCTCTCAATCTTACATCTTTCATGCATCCAAAATCAATACTATGTGAATAACAAGAATAAGTTTTTATGCCACTAACCCCACACTCTAATCACTTCTGGGTGCTGACACTATAGACACAATTTTCTATCAAATTGTTCTGAGATTCAGAGAACTCTACTTTCTTAGCTGTTTTTGTTGTTTAGATTTCTTTTTTCTAGAAGACTTCATCTTTGGTAGGTGGAGAAATAGCTCAGTGATTAAGAGCACTGGCTGCTCTTCCACAGGTCCTGAGTTCAATTCCCAGCTACCACATTGTGGCTCAAAAGCATCTATAGTAGCTTCTGATGCCCTCTTCTGGCATGTAGGCATATCTGCAGATAGAAGCATTTGTACCTAAAAATATATATGAAGTAAGAAACTTCATCTTTACAAGATGGAAACTATGATGATTGGAGGCCTTTCCTAGGGGTATTTTTTTTCTATTGTACCATGCACAGTGTCAGGTTTGTCTCTAATTGTGCCAATATTCTTAAGAGTTAACAAATTATGGTACATCTACACAATGGAGTACTACTCAGCACTAAGAAAAAAATGATATCCTAAAATTCGCAGGCAAATGAATGGGTTTGGAGAATATCCTCCTGAGTGAAATATTACAAACCCAGAAAAATAAACAAGGGATGTACTCACTCATTAGTGGACTTTAAACAGAAAAGCAAAAAGCAAAACATGTCCAAGCTGCAAACCACAACCACTGAACACCTTGGGATCAGAAACACCATGGACTAGCACCTTGGAGCCCATTCCTTCCAGAGGAACACCTAACCCAGTCTTGATGTTGGGTTGAGGAAAGTGGATCTGCCTTGAGTGGATGCTGAACTAAGTCTCATTGGGATCTTGGGACCTCCTGCTCTTGCTGGGGAGGAGATAAAGTGATGGGGAGAAGAGAGAGTACTGAGAGGGGCTGGAGGAGGAAGGGAGTTTGAACAAGGGGATACATGGATAAAAAATATGGCTTTATTCATAATAAAAAAGCAATTTGTATCAATATACCCAAATCCATACCAATGTAAAATATGTAAGATTAATAGTTGCTCTTTCATTAAAATAGACTCCATAACTTTAAAAAATAAAGTTATAACTTCTCTATTTCCTTGATGCTCTTTATCAAGCCATTTTCCTTCACAAAAAAATATTGCATTATTTTAAAATTAAACAAATAACAAGTCCTCAGGGTACAGGTACAATAAAGCCATATTCTTGCCCCAAATTTATGTTAATGACTGCTAACTCAGCCCCCAATAAGATCCATATTTCCTGATAAAATCTCATGTTTCAGTCTCTTCTGTCTACTGTATCTCTGCACATTTATTTTCTTCAATGATTTATTTTTTTCTGTAAATCTCAATTTTAGGCTTTAAATTTACATAAGCAACTTATCTTTATAAAATCTGATATATTAACCAAGGTTGTAGTTATCATTATCAATAATAAAATTTATTATTAAACAAACTATAGTTAGTATATAATAAAAACCCAGAGCCAGATATTAGGGAAAAGCTGTAATATAAAAAAACAAATCACAGCTTCAGAGAAAACTGTCTAGGCCTATCTCTTAGAATTCTCCAACTGAGTTCTCAGGCAAAAGCAAGAGGAATGTCTTCAGAAAAGCTAAAAGCTCCTCTTCTCTGGCTCCACCCAACTCTTTTCACATTCCTAAATCTAGAATTAATGGTGTGGGTGGGTTGTCCCTTCCTTACCTGGCTTGATTCTGTGGTTAATTCTGATATTCTAGAATAATTCTATTAATTATATATCATCACATTTTATAACAAAAATGAAAAGAAAATAATACTGTAATATCAAGACCCAGAGATTAAACAATGCAGTGCATGTTTATGGAGTTTGAAAAGCCATTTCCTACATTGCTTTGGAGCTTCTCTTAGAATTTAATGTTCACTAATAAATATGTTGTTATTCATGTACTTAACTTTCCTCAAAGTATTAATGTTTTAGGCTTTCCATTTAATTATATGATTTGTTTTTAATGCCTGAGCTGTAAATCAGTGTCATTAATTACTTGTTTGTTAATTTCTTATTTAAATAGATAATTTATTAAATGTCAATTTTAGTAAGTTACATTAATTCAGTAGAATTCAATTTTCATCTTTAGTCAAAATTGTGTACCTATTTATTGGAATTTTTGTGTTCTCTATTCTCTTAGCTTTTGAATAGTTACATACTCCTCTGCCAATGCCAAACAATCATGGTTTGGTTGGCTATATAAAAACTTAAAATAGGGTAGACTAATACATCTCACTATATTTTTATTTTCAGAGAGTTTCAGCAGTTTCTTCTTTGCTCTCCAACAATAATTATATATATATATATATATATATATATCAAAGCTGAAAATGTACTGCTATTCTAATAGTAATGTTTCCATTTTAGCATGACAAAAATCAAAATATTTATCTTCATGTTACATTTTATGTGCCAAGACTTAAGTTATTCTCCTTACATTTTAATAGGCCTTGGAATATAGGTATACTGGAGTAGAAAATTAAGTTATGTTTTAATAATTTTTATGTCTAGTATCTGTTTTTCAGTCATCTGGAAAAAAGTAATTGTCAACCAAAATATAATAGTTAGGGGGCTTACTTCAAAGAATTCAATTGAAACATTTATCTATATTCTGTCATTTAATATAGATCATCTAACTATCATCTATAACTATATGTCATTTATTTATTTAATACTTACCTTTGTATCATATCTTTCATATATTTTCTATCTATTCATTTAATTACTATGTATCCATTTATCTATGTATATATTTGTGTATCTATTTTATCTATCTAACATCTATACTTTATTCAAATTTATACCCACTTTTTTCCTATATTTATGGTACTCCAGAAAATAAATCATAAATATCTTTGTAATTTAAATTAACATTTTGTTAGACAAATTCTTTGTAGAATGTTTCTTAAAAGATAGAATGTATAATTTATGTTCTGAAATGCTTTATTTATATATTCAACATAAACATGCAATAATTTATATCTCTACATAAATATTATGTGTACTGTATGTATAATGTAATTTGTATATTTATTGTTATTGCTGATGATTCAGTAGGGAATAATCAAGTATGCTCTTTTCTAGGAAAGATTTTTAAAGAAATCCTCAGCAGTTCTTAGTTATCTGTTGTTTGTTTGTGTGTGTGTGTGTGTGTGTGTGTGTGTGTGTGTGTGTGGCGGGGAGGTTGAACCTTATGGGCTTTGTCTATATTTATGTTGATATTTCTATTGTTGTTTATATTTAGGCAGTCATATTGGTGAGATTTTAAGAATGTACTTTCTGACATTCTTATGTGGTATAATCTCATTTCATACCACCTGCCTTTCTAGGGAAAAATTTAATTTAATCAAACTAGTTTGTTTATCTAGCAAATTACATATCTATCTGCCTCTTTCACAAGTGTCCCTGAGCCTTAGATGTATGCTTTGAAGGTACATGGAGGAAAACCTAGAAACAACACTTTACTCAGCTAGTATCATTCTAACTATATTTGAAATATTTGTACTGATACCCATAGGTAAGTGTGACTCTCAACAAAAAATGTCTTTTTGCAATAGTGATCATTACAGAAAAAAAATAACCTCAAATTAATCTCCCAATAAATATATCTAAACAACAACTTCTGTACCTAAGACTTATTTGCTTATAATTTTATATTCTTGTAAGTTTTGGTGATAAAGTAATATTATTTTGTTTAATGTTATTTTATTAAATTGTTTGGTTTACTGAGTTTGATATTTATGTGTGAACTTATACAACATCCTTTCCTACTTATATGTAGCAGCAGGACTTCTATTACCATTTATTTGCTAGGTGATATGTTTTCTTAGTTATGTTAGAAAAACATTATCTCATAAATTTTGAACAAAATAAGATTTTTATCTAAATATTGAGAATTTTATATATTAAAACCACATTCTTTTCCTTACCTCAACTTATTCTAGATAAACAACCCTGCTTTAATGCTTTTTCTACTTAGAAATAAGCTTTAAATTTTAAAATTATATCTACCTTCTTTTTAAATCCTACAATATACCCTAGTTATGTTATATCTAATTAAATGCAAATGAACCATCTCATTACTCATACTTTATTTTATAATCCAGTGTTTGAGCAAACCAAATTAAATTTTAAAATACCTACTATTTAATTTTTTGTTTAAAATTATCTTTTCTGCATATGTATTAGCATACATTATTTTCAAATTTTATTTTTATATAATCTTCTGGTATTTATTATTACATGTAAACTTTAAAATTTGATCTCTCATTTAAATTAATATATATACACATATACATATATTTCATTAAATATATTTTATAGCATTGCATGACTATAATACTAGCATATGTGTTTTGACTCAGGTGAATTTTCATAGGTTTACGCTTATTTTTAGTTATATATTAAGATGTTGTCTCATCTTAATATATATATCATTATGTACATATAGATACATCAACACTTTGCCTTTAATATAAACTTCTATAATTATTAATTTTTGCTCAAAGTATATTTTATTTGAATTTCAATTTTGTTTGACATTTTATACTTTTCTGTTAACTTCCATAATTCTTGACATTCTCTTAATTTTTTATGTTATAGAAATATTTCTTGAAGACAAATTTTATATTTTTTACTTGCGCTGTAAACACAATATAGACCACAATTTGGAAGGTTGATTTTCAATC
The DNA here is from genome assembly GCA_004025045.1 of Sigmodon hispidus. Taxonomy (NCBI): domain Eukaryota; kingdom Metazoa; phylum Chordata; class Mammalia; order Rodentia; family Cricetidae; genus Sigmodon; species Sigmodon hispidus. The sequence goes on along the minus strand of PVIH01004927.1, from coordinate 22,297 downwards.
CTCATGCTTCTGTTCAAATACTTTCTATTTTTTTTCTGTCTAGGCCATAAACTTAAAAAAGTCTTTGAGGATTATGTACTATATATTTGGTCATATCCAGCCTTGAATCTTTCAAGAACTCATTAAAAATCCACCCATTTTTTTTAACCCAGTTAAACTTCATGTCTTCTTTTTAAAATTTATTGTGTACTCCACAGAAAATACCATCTTGATGTAGAAATCCTGATTTTCAGGCTCAAGTCATTTTTTTTCAGAATTTTTTTCTGCAATGGTCCCTGAGTTTTAGGTGTAGGTATTGTATTATAAATGTATTATTTCTGAAGATTTTGACTAAAAATATTATATGCTTAATATTTTCTTCTAGTTTAATTAGAAATGTGTAATTTGCTTGAAATGTGTTGATATTTTTAAATAATATGCTTGGATCTTTAATTATTAAAATTGAAATCCACTAAAAATGGCATTTATAGTATTCATTTTTTATACTTAAATACATTTGCATACTATTCATCTTTCTCCTTTATTAATTCTTTACTATGTTAAAGTCAAGTAAGTAACTATCAATTTGTTTTGTTGATAATTTGGAGGGGTCAAAGTTTTATACTTTATTTTTATTTATATTATAATTATTTATATTAATAATAGCCTTATTAATTAAAATATATAATAATTTAAAGATAATTTTCCCATTTGAATTTAATCATTCAAATACTACTCTGATCATATCATTATCATATAGTCCTTAATTATTTATTTATTGTGATTCATTTTTATGAAAAGCATACTGAGCAGATTAATAAGATAGTCATTTGTTTATTGTATTTTTCAGTAACATATACACTGTAAATAATACTTCAGAAAGAATTTGTTGTGAGGTGAAAACATTTTTGATGAATCCCTAAATAGCATAATTTGAAAGGAATGTTAGCCACACACTTTCTGACAATATCTATATTAAACAACGTTACCTGGTTATTTAGGGTTCTTAACAATTAAAGGATTCATGTTTTTATAACACTACCTGATGCTATGAAGTTATACAGCAGATGGCAATTGATTTAAGAATTCAAGGTTTCACTAAGCATTTTTGGATCAGTAGGACCATGGGACTGTCTGCTCCCTACCCAGGAAGGGGATGGGGAGTTGTGGAGAAGAAAAAAATGATCTGATGTGGCGGGATGGGGAAGGGACCTTGAATAAGGATATACAGGGATAGAAAAAAAAATTCAGAGGGAAAGCTGAACACAAAGTAATTTTATGTGTAGAAAATTATTTGCATTATCACCCTTGATAAGTCATGCTTATGATTTTTATTCTCTTTATAGTTATTGCTAACTTATCAGCATTTTAAATTCAATTTACCGTTTTCCTTGATAAATACAAAATAAATAAAGAAAAGGAAAGGAAAGTTATCATGCCAAAAAACAAACAAGCAAAAAAAGAATTCAAGGTTTCTGTTTTTACAGACCAAAGGGAACAGACTCAAAGCATTTTAGTGGTAGCATTTTCTTAGATCAGTTCTGTTTGCTGGAGACAAGCAAAGGTACAGATTTTTTTTAAACGTTTTTTTTTTTTTTTTCTTTTAGCTTTAGCAGAAAAAACTGTGTGGCTTTTGTAAAAGGCCCTGCTGCCAAATATTTATATGGCATTTATGAGCAGTCATCAGTGGTGCTCTACTTGGGGGCAGTGTGAACCATAAAATTCCCTAGAGTTGGGATTGTAAACTTGGTTTTGGTAAGCTATTATACAACAAGGAGTTGGGTGAAGCTGGGTGGATCTGGGTGGATCTGGGTGGAATTCTTGACCATTGCCCAACCTTTAATCCTAGCCAAACCTTAGCAGATTAAGGTGTGGTCAGAAACTGAAAAGGATAAGAGATATACAGTGAAGATTTTTTTATTGTTATTATGAATAAAGTCACATTTTTTATCTTTGTATATCCTTCTTCAAGGTCCCTTCCCCCTCCCACCACATCAGGTCATTCTCCATTCTTCACATTTCCCCTTACCCCTCATGATCAGGCGGTCCCAAGGTCCCATGTTCCAAGTTCCAATATTGCTTAGTTCAGCCTCCATTCCTGGCAAATCCAGTTTTCTCCCTTCAAACTCAAGATTGAGTCAGGTCTTCCTCCAGAGGGAATGAGATCCAAGATGTCAGTCCAAGGTGTTTCATATGTCAAGCAGATCAGTGGTTGTGGTTTGCAACTTGGATTGCTTAGCTTTTTGCTTTTTTGTTTAGAGTCCACTAATGAGTGAGTACATCCCCTGCTTATCTTTCTGGGTTTGTGATACCTTGCTCAGAAGGTTATTCTCCAAATCCATCCATTTACCTGCAAAATTTAGGATTTTTTTTTCTTACTGCTGAGTGGTACTCCATTGTGTAGATGTACCACAATTTTTTAATCCATTCTGTAGTTCAGGGGCATCTAGGTTGTTTCCAGAAGCTTGCTATTACAAATAATGCTGCTATGAACATAGTTGAGCTAATGCCATTGGAGTGGTATTGCTGGGTCCTTGGGGAGACTGATTCTCAGTTTTCTGAGAAACTCATTCTGCATTCCAAAGTGGCTGAAAAAGCTTACACTCCCACCAACAATGGAAGAGTGTTCCTCTTGCTCTGTACCCTCTCCAGCATAGGCTGTCATCTGTATCTTTTATCTTAGCCAATTTGATAGGTGTCAGGTGGTATCTCAAAGTTGTTTTGATTTGCATTTCTCTGATGGCTAAAGATGATGAGCACTTTTTCAGGTGCCTTTCAACCATTCTTAATTCTTCTGCTGAGAATTCCCTTTTTAGATTTGAACCCCATTTTTTGATTGGGTTCTTCAATATTTTGGGATCTACATTCTAGAGTTCTTTATATATCTTACAGATCAATTCTCTATCACTTGTAGGGTTGGTGAAAATCCGTTCTCACACTGTAGGCTGTCGTTTAGTCCTATTGAAAATGTCCTTGTCTTTACAGAAGCTTCTTAGCTTCAGGAGATCCCACTTATTTATTGTTGATCTTAGTGTTTGTGCCACTGGTGTTATATTTAGGAAGTGGTCACCTGTGCCAATTCCTAAAAGTGTATTTCCCACTTTCTTTTCTATCAAGTTTAAAGTAGCTGGGTTTTATGTTGAGTTCTTTGATCCACTTGATTTGAGTTTTGTGCAGGGTGACAGGCTTGGATCTATTTGCATTTTTCTACACACTAACATCCAGCTATGCAAACACCATTTGTTAAATATACTATCTTTTTTCCATTGAATATTTTGGGTCTCTTTGTCGAAGATCAGGTGTTCATAGGTTTTTGGGTTAATGTCTGGATCCTCAATTCTATCTAATTGATCCACAAGTCTTTTTTAATGTCAGTACCAGGCTGTTTTTACTACTGTAGCTCTGTATTATATCTTGAAGTCAGGGATGGTGATCCCTCCTGAGGTTCTTTAGTTGAGAAAAATTGTTTTGGCAATCCTGGCTTTTCTGTTATTTCAAACGAAATTGAATATTGTTCTTTCAAGGTCAAAAATATTTTGTTGGGATTTTTAAAAACAAACAAAATAAAATTGAATTGTTGGGTAAAGAATGTAGCTGTGTTGGAGAGGAATACCTATGTAAGAAAGAGATTTGTGTAGAAAGGAGATGTATATAGAGTTTAGTGGAGAGATTTATGTTTAAGAGAGTGTTGTGTTCAGAGAAATGTATATTGAAAGATGGTCCTGTAGCTGTGTAAAGATGTGTATAGGAAGAAATATTTATATAACTTTGTATAGGTGTGTATAAATGTAGAAGATGTATGTGGAAAATGTAGGTGTGGGAAGATAGGAAGATTTTCAGAAAAAATATTTTTTAAGATAATATAAAGGAACATATGGGTTTGCCTTATTTTCCCCTCAGATTAAAAAAAACAAAGTCTAACCCTCTCCATCCCTCTCCAGACTCTTTTTTTTTTTTTTTTGCATACCCTAGGCTGCTGGAGGCCGGCCCTTCAGTTAACAATTTAGCACTCTGATAATTTCTTAACTTTGTCAGGGTCATAATCAAGTTATAAAAATCATTCTGAATTTAGAGTCATGCTATTCAGAAAGACCAGAAAATAGAGTAGAATATCTGGAGAGTAAAAAACACCACTTACCCAATTAGTATTAGTAACTGTTGATTCTGGCAGAGAATGGAAGCATCATCAGGCTTTAAAAGCTTCTGTATAGAAGAAAAAGAAAAGAAAAGAAAAGAAAAGAATGGGGCTGAGAGATAAATCTATGGAATGTAAGCCTCAAACCCAGGCAAAATGGAAAGCTGAAAATGATTTTCTTGTGAGCAAAACTAATGGTGGATCTTCATGTAAAATTACTTCTAACCTATTATAAAATTAATACAAATAAAATAGTATTATCAAGATCCTCATGAGTTTCAAAACTATTGACTGAAGGAAATGAAAAAATGTTTCTTCCTTCCATTGTTGATTATAATATATCTCAAAGAAAAAAATGTTAAAGAAAGATTCAATACTTTTACATTTTCTGCATAGTGGTAAGATTTTGCAAGATAAATCCCACTTTTCAAGGGCAGCTTTATTGTGTTAATTTACTATAGTTAACCACTGTGAAAGCCTCCATACTATGATGTGATCATAGAGAACAGGAATAGTTGTGCTGAAGTAGTAAGATATGTAGTCTAGGGATTCTCTGCTGAAACTTTCAATAATGAGAGACTGATAAAGGTTCTAGGCACAATCTGTTGTTTTCTGTAGATAGGCTTATCAAATTCTACTAAAAATGCAGCTTCCCATGTTTATTGGCAGACTATGCTCACACAAACCTTCACTGAGTTACATTCCTGCTGCTGAAAATAAATTATTTCTACAACCAGGAAAGTAAAATGGGAACAGGATGCAGAGGGTAACAGCAGAATTGTCACTGCAAAGTCTTCTGACACTATTAAGAAACACCATTCAATAATGAAGATGTCATTCCAAAAGACTTTAAAGGGTCAAAACAGTTTTCAGATATCCAAAGTCTTCTCCTTAAGTAGTATCCATAATGCATTTTTCATGTCTAATACTTTGGTTTGAGAGAAGTTCTAATAATTTTCTTGCTATAATATTTTGTAATAAGCTTTCTTTGGAAGGTAGGGATAATTACAGTTCTGCAGAATATAAAATGTGTAATAACTACTGCATTGCAATTTGAAATTTGTCTTTTATAATTTGATATTCATGGTCCATTTTAATGACTTTTTATATTTTAATATCTTGAATCTTTGTCATAAATTAGTAATTCTCTATAGTGTATTTTTATATATCTAGTAACTAGTGATTTAATCTTTGTCATGGTCCAGGACCTAAAGTCATGTGTTGGAATACTGTCCCAAGAAACTATTCATTATCCCTCATTGGCAAGGTGCCAGTGTCTTAAAGCCTATTACTAATTTGGTGAATAAAATATTATTAAATAGTTGCACATATTTTTTTATTTTCTTCCACAATTTTCTTTTGTTTTTCTTTTCATGACAAAAAAAATCAAGGTTTAAATGAAGTTGGAGATATTTTGGAAAAAAATGATACAAAATATTAATATATGTGTGTGTGTGTATGTGTGTGTGTATTCTTATACATTATATCTTCTGTGCCATCTGTCTTCCCTTCCCCTTTACATAAATGTGAGCTTTTTGGTACTTATCCTTTTAAAAGATTTTTTTTTGGAAATTCCAATATTGAAAATTCCAATGGATTATTCTATATATAATATAACAATTTTTCTAAATTTGTAAAACTAGTTATGTTGAAATAGAGTTGTTTATATATATACTCTGTTGTTCTCTATATATAAGTAACAAGTAACTGGTGAGTATAGGAAAAAAGGTGACTTGAGTGTCAGAAATAGTTATGATATACTCTAACAGCCTATTGTTTGTTTTCTTCTTTAATTTAGCTTTGAATATATGTGTAAAATTTATTTTAAAACTTTAGAAGGTTCTGACAGGAGCCAGACACACAGGGTGTCTGTCTACTTAACATGACAAACCCAAGCTGAGGATCAATTGCATCACTGGACTCCTGGTGAATAAATAAAAAACTAGAAAAGGCTGTCCCCTCTCCCCTTATATATTCAACATAGTTCTCGAAGTTTTAGCTAAAGCAATAAGATACCAAAAGGAGATTAAAGGGCTACATATTGAAAAGGAAGAAGTCAAACTACTTTTGCAGATTATTTAAATATATAAATAAATGACCCCCAAAATTCTACCAGGGAACTTTTACAGCTGATAAACACCTTCAACAAGGCAGCAGGATAAAAGATTGACTCAAAAAAATCAGTAGCCCTCCTATACACTAAAGACAAAAGTACTGAAAAAGAAATAAGAGAAACATCACCTTTTATAATAGCTGCAAATAGCATTAAATACCACAATGTAGCTACAACCAAAGAAGACTCAGATCTGTTTGACAATAACTTTAAATCACTGAAGAAATTGAAGAGGATATCATAAAATATAAAGATCTTCTGTATAGGTTGAATCAACGTAATAAAAATGGCAATCTTACCAAAAGCAATCTACAGATTCAATGCAATTCCCATCAATATCTCAACACTATTTTTTACAGATCTTGAAAGAACAATACTCAATTTTATTTGGAATAACAGGAATGCCAAGATTGCCAAACAATTTTACTCAACAAAAGAAACTAGGAGACATCACCATCCCTGAATTCAAATTATACTATAGAGCTACAATACTAAAAGCAGCTTGGTATTGGCATGAAAACAGACTTGTAGATCAATGAAATTGAAGTCCCCAACATTCATCCACATGTCTATGAACACCTCATTTTTGACAAAGAGGCCAAATGTATTCAATGGAAAAAAGACAGTATTTTAAACAAATGGTGTTGACATAACTGCACGGTAGTATGTAGAAAAATGCAAATAGATCCAAACCTATCACTTTGAACAAAACTCAAATCCAAGTGGATCAAAGACCTCAACATAAACCCAGCCACATTGAACTTGATAGAAAAGAAAGTGGGAAATACCCTCCAGTGCATTGGCACAGGTGACCACTTTCTAAATATAACACCAGTAGCAAGACACTAAGAAGAACAATCAATAAGTGGGACCTCCTGTAACTGAGAAGCATCTGTAAAGCCAAGGACACAGTCCACAAGATAAAATGACAGCCTACAGAATGGAAAAAGATTTTCACCAACTCTACAGCTGACAGAGGATTGATCTCTATAATACAGAGAGAACTCAGGAAAATAGAGCCAAAACCCTTAATAACCAAAACAATGGGGTTCAGAACTAAAAAGAGAATTCTCAGCAGAATTACAAGTGGCTGAAAGGCACATGAAAAAGGCTTGATATATTGAAGTCACACCTCAGGCATTGCTATGAAAAATGTTGTATGGTCATGCTAGCTTCAAAAATGGTCAAACAGGAAAGTAGTATCTACTTAGTGTTTCCAAGTTATCTCTGAAGATTTATCTTAAAAGTTTTTGACCTAAAAAACAAAACAATTTCCAAATGATAGACATTTTACACACTAGGAGTACCAGGCAATGTGCACCTTAACAAGGAAGTAGCAAATCATTATTGTTCTCCAAGGAATGTATGCAACTAAATAATCAGGCAAATATTCAAAACAAAGCCTGACCCATGTTACAATTATTATCTAGGGATCTGTTTTATTTTACATAGTGCTATTGAAAAAATAACAATATCTCCATCTGATGTGTTAAAGTTGTTTTCAATAGTTAAATTCATCATGGCACACTACTCTAAACATGACTTTAGTGGTGGAGAGTTAGTATCAAATGATATAAGAGTACAAACTGTTACCTTAATCTTTTAGGCTTGAGATCATTTTTCCCCAGAATCAGTTACAAAAGTATATTCTCAGGGATAAAAATATATTTAAATTGACTCAGTCTTTTCTTATTAAATTTTAAAGAATATATTTTAGAAGTACATTTTCATGTTTTCCTAACTTGAAGTATTAATAAATAAAACAAAAATAAAGAAGACAGTCCAATTCCAGTGGGAACTTAACTTTTGAAGCAGATCAATGATGGCTTGAACTCAGCTTAGGAAGAGAAAACCATCCACCTGCTAGGAGGTCTACATCTAAAAAGGTTGTTGATGTATTTATACTCATACTAAAAAATTAGTAAATGGTATAGTTTATATTTTAGCTTTAAATATTATATTACATTCTCCTTAACATATATGTACTTCAAAAATAAATTGAATGTCCTTATTGTGCCATTTTATATTTTAGAAAAATAGCTGATGCATTTGAAATATGGGCCAAACAATACTAGAAATACCTTGAAAACTAGGACTGAAGAGATGAGTAGATGGGTAAGGCACAATCCTTGCATGTATGAATAAATGAGCATGACCCTGCAGGACCTGAATATAGCCAGGGATAATAAAATACTCATTTGCAATTCTTTCTTTCCTATGTATACAGATGATAAGGAGACAGTAAAAGCAAAAGAAATTTCTAGGCCAGCTTGGTTTTGGAAGTAGCAAGCAACATGAGTTTCTGACTCAAAAATGGTAGGGTTAGGAGTAAACCTGAGTATGTCTTGATATAAATGCTCTCACACACAAGTGCCCATGAATCCAGGACCATAATACATTTACTTTTACACAGGTATCACATACACATATGCATGCCACTTACACACATATTAAGTACCTTAACCTAGAGTAAATGATATTTCATCTAAACATTTTACTTTCCTGGTTGTAGAAATAATTTTTTTTTCAGCAACAGGAATGTAGCTCACTGAAGGTTTGTGGTCATAGTCTGACAATAAACATGAAAACTGAAGAAAACCAAGATACACTGACAAATTTTTTTCTTAAAATACTGTCATCCACAGCATCAACAAAGTCAGTGTGAAGCCAGAATGAAAAAATAATTTTGAAGAGCATTTGATGTAGTGATTTGAAGGAAATCAGTAAAATAAGAGACTCAGATGCATTTTAGCTGCAGACTCACATTTTGCAGAATCCTTGTACTGCTACAAAACCAGGAAACTTTGCTTAGATGCCAAGTGAGAAAGAGATAGTTGCATGCATCAACAATAATTTCATTCTACGGTCTTCACTGGGGACATAGTGTAGCTGAAAGAAAAAAAATGGCACCAGAATGGGATAAACTTTACTTGGAACTTGGCTTCACAAAGTCTTGGTTTTTTGTTTCTAGAAAAGCAATCTATTAAGACCAAATTTAACATCTGTGATAAACCTTGCAAATAGTAGAGTGTCTCAAATTAAAAACACAAACTCTAAAGCATGTTAATTAAAATGACCTTTAATTTGCTATTTTATAAGCTAAGTTTTGAACAAGTTTTTATATTAATAATATTAACAAAAACAAGCCATTAAATTACATAATTAAGTTCATCAAAACATTCTGGTATTAGTTGTGGTTTGGAGATACATGAAATTAAATCAAAAATAACTTTACTTATAAGTAAATATTAAGTTATTTCTATCATATATGTGTATATAATATTTATGAATTTTATAAATTAACAAACATATGTATGACTGAATGATTTAAACTGAATTATCAGAAGTAGAAATTTTATCATTAACACTGGGTTTGCCTGAAATCTTCTGTACAGATATTTTAAATTCTTACAGAGAACACTGAAATTAATCAGTTTATGCTTTTCATTTAATCATTGGTTTCATGTATTTTCATTTCAAAAGCACAGCACTTACCTAAACAATGTATTGGCATCATGAACAAGGAAACTTTTCTTTAAAATGTATATTATAAATAATAAAATTATTTTTATACCATTAGTAGTTAAAGTGACTTACTGGAATTATTTATGTTCTGTAATACAAATCTACAAATCATTTTCATGGCTTCTTTTAGTACCCAATCCCTTATACCAACATCCATTCTAACACCTGTGACTATTTTCTCTGCTTTCCTTATCCATCAAACACTGAATGTTCCTAGTCAAGAGTTGTGTTGCTCTTGTGCAATAGACTCCACTTCTCTTGTCTAAACAGGACTTTCATTTTCCAATTCTCCTCTCTTAGTCTTTTCTGACTATTGATTTTCCCAAAGCTCCAGTTGGATTATTCTCATCAATTAATCAACATATTTCTTTCTCTCAGGAAGAAACTTAAAATGGCTCCTTAGAAGAAAACACATTCTAGTTTCCACTGTCATATTTAATGTTCACCTTTGGTAAACACTTACAAAGAATTCCATAATTAAAATATTCAGTGTATCTCAATATATTTTCTTAGTTAAATTTGACTCATTTTTGGCTTCAGAGTATGCCACCACATACATTCCCTTATCAAATTTAACCAAAAGCTGAATAAAGTCATGAAATCTCTTCATCAAGCTCCAGTAGACATTTACATAGAGTTGTTCACACTAAGGATCTATAAGCTATTGTATTTATGATAAGCCTTCTAACCAAAACTTCCATCAATAAAGAATTTATGTAAGACAACACAAGATCTTCTTTCTGAGCATAAATTAAGAGACAATATTATTTGTTGATATCTACTATAGACAATACTATGCCTTTTAATAACAATTAGTATTTCAGAACCAAGTATTCCTTCTCCTTGAATGTTTTGCTTTATTGGGCTTTAAGGGCAAGTTATTTTATTACTCACATTCAGCTTTAGTTCCTTTTGATGGATGCTTGCCATCTTAACTAACTCCATTTGATTTTAATATCATCATAATGGCGTCACATGAGTTTCTGAACAATTTTTATGTTGTTGCTTTCCTACATAATTTTTAACCTTAAAAATCTACCCAGAATTATCCTATTTGTGTGTGTATGTGTGTGTGTGTGTGTGTGTGTGTGTATCCTATAGATCATAAAATTAAAATCATCAGTTATGTGAAACTATGAAATTTGCTCATTCCTATAAAGATACTTCCAATGTAAATTGAATATAGTTCAGATATTAGACTATATTCTACAAGTACACTTCAGGTTTAGACATTGGCTGTCTGTGTGTATAATTCATGGGACACATTTCTAAAGTCATGATTTGTATTTTTTGTTAGAAAGAAGAGATGCCGGTCATATATATCAAGTTTGAAAAAGGAGCTGACATAAAAATATCATCAGAATGAGTTTTATTAGAGGAGACATATCATATGACCAAAAAGAGAAGTGGGCTGATAGCAGGCCCTGAAGTAAGAGACCAATATGACAACAATCGGAGAAGAATATCATCATACCAAATGCATCATAATGTGGCTTGAGGGAAGAAAAGCTGTCACTTGAAGAAAAATGGAAAGGAAATGTATTAGGATAGACAGCTGCTATATACAGCAGGAGACAGTTCTTCTGCTAATGTTGTAAATATTTGTCCCACCTATAGATTTAATAAAAAGCTGATTGGCCAAAGGCAAATAAGAAGTATGAGCAAGGCTACAAAAAAAAAAAAAAAAAAAAAAAA